>JAKUBE010000237.1:0-17778 GCA_030674755.1 Metschnikowia henanensis | reverse complement strand
AAGATATCGAGCAACGGCGCCACGTGCGCGTTGCCGCTCAACATGAAGAGGAGATTGAGCTCGTTGTGGATCCGGTTGGGCGAGGACGTGACGTAGATCTGTTTCAACGCCACGAGCGGGTTCTTCTTCTTTTCTCGCTGGCGGGCCGCAGCAGACTGTTTGAGAGGCGGCGACTTCCAGAGCTGCGAGCCGAGCATCACCGCGCCGCCGATGGCCTCGGCCTTGTACACTGTGGAGAAGGTGCCCTCGCCGATTTTGTCGAGGAGCCGATATCGCTCGGCCAACACAGGGAAGTTCTCCTCCAACCGGTTCATTTCCTCAAGCACCTCGAGAGCCACGTCGTCGTCGTCGTGATTATCAGAAGCGCCGTCCACGTGACTGTGCTCGTCGCCGGAATCTTCGGGGCCAGCACCCGCGGGCTCGGAAGCGTCGTCTCTAGGTGCGATTCTGCTTGCATTTCTATCGAGCTGGCCACACTCTCTATGAATCTGGGGCTCTCCCGTGGGCGTGCGCTCGCGAGACGCCGTCGACCGTAGGTTCAGATCTCGAATAAACTGTGTCGCCGACAGCGCTGTTGTCGTTTGGGCCATTTGGACCAGGGAGTCCAATGCAAGGTCGTGGGCGGGGCGGGCCAGTTTTGCCGCGGACTCGAAAAACGGGTCGCTGGTGGAATTCGGCCGTTTTCGCAAGAGCTCCGTCTCGAGGTCCCGCACTTTCTCCTCGACCATCGCCGACGTGGCTGCAGCGCGTGTGGGCCCGGATTCAGCTAGCGAGTTTCGCCCTCTAAGCGCCCGGAAAGTGGGCCCGATGGAATCCATTTTCTATGATCACGAAGGGGGTCACGTGCACTTTCGTGGGGTGCTAGATGCTGTGGGGGTGCTAGATGCTGTGTGTGTGGCGTGACGTGTAAAAAATGCCAGACGTGTGGGCCGCTGTATAAATAAATCTATGTAGATGGTTTTTGTTAAGAAAAAGTTTAGTGTTGATCGCAGCCGCTTCTGATCTGGGCCTGATGCGTGTTTTGGCGCGGGCCCGCGTCCGTGTCGCGTACGTAGAATAAAGTCGCGGGTGTTGCCTTAAGGCTGGATGGGATGGGAGAGAATGGAGACTTTCGACCATGAGAATTTTTAGGAAGTTCTGGCTGTTTCATATCAGTATTTGAGGTTACATGATTTGGGTACTTGCGTTTGATATGGATAGGGAAAGTGCTAGGAAAACCGTTCCTGAGAGTTTTTAAATGGGCGCTGAGAAGCGTTGCTTAGATGTTCCTGATTTGCACCCATTGCTCGCCGCTCCGGTCCTACAATGAGCGCCACCATCATGCAAATGAATACCAGAACACACGTTTCGATCGTAGTTTGGTGACGATTTTGTGTCTGGTAAGTTTCCCTCTGAATTTTTAATAGACAATTGCGCTTCGAAATACTGAATCTCAGATGTCAGCACCGGCTCTTCCACTTAATGTCAGGGTCCTGTCTGCAGTGCAGTTTGGATTTGACAGATCTATCCGAACTCTGTCACCTCCAACTTTTTTGGAGCTAGCTTCTATGTTCAAAAGACCTAAAGTAAATTTCTGCTTCAAGAGGCACGTAGATTATTTCACTAATTTTACTTTGAAGGCTACTACGCAAATGCGCTTCTCTAGATGCGATCAGGAAGTGCACCGCTTCGTGGTCGGTGTTCATAAGCTCACAATTACTTGTGTACGGTATTGTGGATCTCGTCTCCTTTCGTTTTTGACAAAGCTCCTTTTGTAGGTAAGTCTTAAAATCGTCGGAAGTTTGAGTTTCGCCGAAAGAAACATTGCATTAAAAGCTGACTCAATGCTTCATATTGTTAATTCTGTTTTCGCTAATTTGAAGTAAAAACAAGATTTTGAAACCCCTTCGAAAACCATGAAAGAGCTTTTGCGCTCACGCTGCACCAAAAACTAGATTCTCAAAATGATTCAATAATAAGACAAGAATCCTTCACCGATTTTTCAGAAAATCGCAAGCACTTCCTTCCTTCTCTTTCAATCTTCACTGTTCACCCACCCTCCGAAGCCTCACGCGACATTACACCAGTCTCTGCGACATTGTCTCAACCGTGCTTACCATGCCAACAAATGAGCGCGCGACATTTCAGTGAGTGCAGCGAAAAAAGACCAAAATTTTCCAGACGTCGACGTTAGCTTCTTTCATTTCGTTCTTTGTACCCTTAAACCAAGATGTTCCCCAGGTCATCAATTGCCTCTGGCCCTAACCTGGTGGTCTCGCTCCAGAGCGTCAGATTTGCCAGGAGAAAGCCCGAGTACCCCAGATACCGTGCTCAGTTGGCTCCACTTTCACATCCGAAAAAAGACCATTCTGGCTTCTTCCGTAGACACATGAAAGCGTGGCTCGGGCCCAAGAATATCAGGGGCGAGTACCACAGAAACAAGTACTACTACCCGCCACAAGACCACAGGCCCAATTATATAGTTCCCGATGGAAATCCCGTGGATTTGGGGGATGGCAAACAGTCATATGAGAGGCTCGACGGAAAACGAGACCCTTCTTTGCATCCTTTTCCACACAACACACACACCAAGACGGGACTCATAGTGTCGGACAGTTTGAAGCAAAAAATATATACCGAGGCCACGGAAGAACGTGTACTGGCGCAGGAACTCGCCCATAAGTATGGACTTAAATTGTCCCGCGTGGAGGCAATTGTGAGATTGCAAGTCATCGAGAAATCGTGGAAAGACAAGGTATGTTTACAAACCGAACCATCTATTCTATGAAACTTACTTTTAGGGACAAGGATGGATGGGATTTTACTTTTAGAAAGAAATGTCTGCGGGTTGCGTCGCTGCATATGATGATCTTATTATGATTAGTCTTCAAGACACCCACATGGTTAAAATTTGCTTTATTCTCTGATCGCAGGACCAACTCAGCGAGACCGTTTCTTCTTGCATCAAAAACACATTATACTAACTACCCTAGGGTCTCATGACCGAGAATCTTGAGAAGTTTTCGAGCGTGATGAAGAAAATGTTTCCTTTGTTCAACCCGAACAAAACCGCCGAAAACCTTACGGAGATCCCCACGCCTTCCAAGACGTTGCACCAGCGGTTTTTGACGATTTCGGAGTCGGAGCCTTTTGGGCCAGTGGACGCCTCCAAGATTTTCGACCTCGAGCCTGCACAGAAGGTGTTGGACAATTTGACCGAGTTGCAAGATGTCAGCGAACAGGAAGTTGCCACCAACAAAGTGCTTGTTGGGCAGCAGAAAGCCGGTGACAAGGCGCAGTTTAGATTTACCATGGCCACGTCCGGTAACGTGGGATACCGATACGGTGCCTCTCGCAGAGACAGAAAGAAGGACAGGGCCATTGGTTTCGACAAGCTGGGCCGCATGGTCTATACTGTTTGAATGCAGTTGTACATAGTTTAATGGGATAAGGTTGAAAAGAGAATAGGGGGGCGAGTGTCGATTTCATGGCTTAGTGAAAATGACTTGCCTTGTTGGAGCTGCACGCACGTGACACGACCATGCAGAGAGACCGTATGTACATCGTACTTAGGTGTTGCTTCGATGTGGTTTTTATTGTCCTTTGATCGAGAAGGGCAGGACAATACGAGAGAGTGTTCCACGTCCAAAAATATAGATTAGGCAGTGTATGAGCTTGAGCACTCGTCAGTCAATAACAAGATCTCCGAGATCCCCGGAATTAAGTTTAGATTCAGCCCAGAGCAGAGAATCGCGCCCACAACACCACCAATACTAACAGGAGTGATCCTTCACTGGTTGAAAAATCGTCCGGCAAAATTCACACCAAACCTATTGATAACCACTTCTCTATCTTTCTATCCAGTCCAAAAAAACTCCTCCCCATCCACTGAACAACCATGTATTAATCGATCGCCAAAGCTCAAGTCAGTCTTACTATAAAGCGTACTGCACACACCGGCCACCACGCGCGACGCGGCCAGGTTTCTCGTGCACCACCGCCAGAAAACCCATACTGAGGCCTGCCATACAGTTTTCCACCTGCGGTCAGGAAAACACAACACCCGGCAAAACCCCCACAACGCCATGTTTTCCCACTTTCTTGTTTTGCTTGCCATTGTGCACACCATCGTGGCCTCGGCGTTGACGTTCAGTTTGCCCGCAAAGGAAAAGTCGTGTTTCTACATCTTCAGCGAGAAACCCAATACCCAGGTCTCGTACTACTTTGCTGTTCAACAGGGCGGCTCTTTTGACGTCGACTACTCGGTCAAAGATCCCCTTGGAAACACGTTGGTGTCGAAATCAAAGGAGAGACAAGGAGACTTTGTCATCACGGCCAAGCACGTGGGCGAGTACGAGTTCTGTTTCTCCAACGAAATGTCGACTTTTGCAGACAAGGTGATCGACTTTGAGATCAAATACGACGGCGACGCGTCGAAGGCGTTCAAGGCCAAGATGCCCGAGCAGCCCAATACCAAGCCGTTGGCGCACGTGGAGGCCATGAAGGCCACTGCGTCGCAAATCGACGCCCAGTTGGAGGACTTGAAGAGATCGTTGCAGTACTACAAAACGCGGAACAACCGCAACCAGGCCACGGTGCGCTCGACGGAGTCGCGGATCTACTACTTTTCGATCTTGGAGGTGCTTTTGATGGTGGGCATGGCCGGCTTGCAGATCACTATCGTGCAGTTGTTCTTCAAGGGCTCGCGGAAGCAGCTAGTGTAATGTCTTTTGTGAATAGCGTAGAAGCTTAATGAATGAGGAAGGTCGAGATTTTTGTAGTGCTTTTGTTACAGTGTTGTAGTGGGGTATCTGTGAGGGGTGTCCTGGTTTTCATAGGATTAGCAGGTTGTCAATTGCGACAGAACAATCATCTCAGTTTAGTCAACTGTGATATTGTGGATCTGTTGAAGAGGGTCCTTGGAAACTACTAAGAAAAAACCTGAAGACCCCTCTTCCCAATTTAGCAGCAAAAGACATCCACTTGCCTAGGGCCACATCTAAATGCACCTTTCTTCGTATACCTGAAATTAGTGACACGTGCTTCTTACACGAGGGAAGATTTTCTATCCCGAAAAGAAATGCAAAAGAAAGCACTACAGCCGGATCTACAACAAGCTCAAACGCTTCATGCAGTTGTATCTTTTATCGTCTAATGTACATCATGGCCAAAGCTCGCGACGCAGAACCCGGCACCTTCGCCACACCCCGTTTCTACTGGTTTATGGGGCAGCTTCTCAAGTACTCCGCCTTTTGCTTCAACACGCTCACGGACTTGAGGAAGATCTCCGTGGGCACCATGGCTCCCGTGGACTCGACGTTGAAGATGAAGTGGTTCTTCTTTCTGCCGAGCTTGACCTTCCCGCTGAACTCCTCGTGCCTCAACACTTCCCTCAGCACGGTGTCTTTTCTGGCATCGGCAACGTACGCAGCGCCGGTTTCATCGATGCCAATCACGCCCGAGGGGAAACACTGCTGGAATTTTTGTGCTTGGGCGCCATGAATCGGTTCTCGGATATCGATCACGGGCATCAATCGGTACGAGGCAGTGGACACGGGCGAGAATTTCGCGTGGTCGAAGCCATAGCCCAAAATACAGTGCACTCTCAAGGAGATCTCCTGGCCGGGCCTCAACTTCGCAAGCAAGATGTCGGGGTCGCAGGGCACCACGGGCTTGTCCTTGAAAAGATCCGCCTGGCGGCCCTGGGGCTCAAACTTGAGGTCACGTGCGTAGACACTCAGGTTTCTATAGAGCACCTTGGGGTCGGTGGCACCTTCGGGCGCATGCGGGTTTCTCGAGCAGCTGACGTCGAGCGACATGACAATCGTGTTTGTGTCGTTGAAGCGCTCCTTCTCGTCGACGATCGGGTCGATGAACTCCAACACGTCCGGGTCCACATTTAATGGAATAAGACCGATTCTGTGTGCAAGCACCTCGTCTTGGATGACCGACGTGTTGTTGAAAACATAGACGGTCTCGGCGGCCACCGACGGCACTTCGGCCAACATGATTCTCCTGAACGCGTTGGCGATCGAGGTGTCGACGTTGATCATATCGAAGTTCGCAGACCGGTCGGCCGCATGCGAAATGCTGATGTCGAAGTTCTGCTTGAACTTCTCGAGGTCCCACGCATGGTCCTCGCCCGAATGGCCCGGGAAATCTGTAGCGGCGGTATTTGTGACGCGGTTATACTCAATCCCGGCTATGTCAGACATTGTGGAGATTTCGATGTGTGGATGCAAGTGCGCTGGTGATTTGGAGCTTGGTCAGGTGAGCTTTTTTTTCCTCATCTCGCATCGAGCCCGCGGTGCACGGGTGCACGGCCCCGGCCATACTGATGTCTTGACGAATTAGTAGTCAGCAAATATGGCTGGAAAAATAAGTTTCGGGGTGGGGGCTCGAGTAATCGTGTTTGCAGTAGTCTTCTGAGCCTGGTATTGGTTTCAAGTCTTTTTTTTTTGCCCATTTTGTGCCACGTGCATTTTCGGCTCAACGCCGGAACCGCATATCAGTGCCACAACCTATCGGCTCCCTTATACGTAAGCTGTGGTTCTGGGAACGACTCTTTAGCAGTCTGAAATGAAGGGTCTAGTTTCTGGGAAAAGTGACTTAAAGGTCTCCGTCTAAATCGAGGTTCAGTAGCATTTCTCTCAGATCTTACCAGGATCGCATTATCGTAATCTGGAACAGACACGGAATCCAGCTCCAAGTCTTTTCTAAACGAGCACTCTTCGTAGAGCCCGAGCTCTGATGGATCTTAGAGTCTCGGACTCCGCGGTGTCGGCATGTCGCTCGTACCGCCACAGGGCCTGGATTCCCTCCCAGACGTCTAACGTCAAAAGACTCACATTTCCGTCAAACCCATCGGACACTATTTCCAGCAGCACCGTTTCGTCTATAGAGCCCATATCCGCCAGGCGGCTATTGAGAACCGCCAGGTCGTCGGTCGTGCACATGAGGCAAAAATAGAGAAGCTGGACCACCACAATGAGACCATCAAGTAGCACCAATTCCGACTTGCCCCACGGGAGCCGCTCCCCAATAAACTGCAAAGTCAAGCCGCCATGAAGCTGATGGTCGCTGGCGTTGCTAAAGCGATATGCGCCTAGAAAGATGTGCTCTAAAAACGAGATGCTATTTACGATCACCACGCTCCAAAAGAGAAACCACCGCTGCTGTTCGCGGGCCACCTCCTGGAGCAGAGTCTCGTACTGCCAAAGGCCAGAAAACGGGTTGGAAAGTGCAAATTGCACAACTGCCCGGAGACAAAATAAAAGAACCGACACGTCTCGTAGATAGAGAATGCCTATGAGAGCCGACGCCAGAGTGCCCATGAGCGTGCGCAAGTCGGCGAGAAAGTGCCGTTTTTGCTTATATAGCAGCGAGGCATTGTTGCAGAGCGTCTCTTCAACAGAAGGATATCGCAGGCGAACAAACAGGTCTGACATGTGTGAGAATATGGCACAAGCTATTTGGATAAGAGAGCCTCAGAATGGCGCGTGCTCGCACCAGCTTGCACATGACCGACCTTGGTTGGTTTACGATTTAATATTGGCTAGTTTATGCAAAGTAGGTTATACGGGCAGTATAGATTCCTTCGGGAAATTGTAACAGATTTGCAGCAAGCTGAGTAGGACTCGTCCTTTCATGGAAGTCTAATTCTCTTTGTTTGAAGGTGAAGGGACAGCTCACTCTGGCCGTTAACACAGACCGTCTCTCGATATAACCACCTCGAACCAGGTGCAAGAAAGGATGGTTTCTACGAATAAACAAATTTTCTCCTCGAGGGTTAGGATCAAGCCTTTATAAAAATGCATACCATAGTTTCGGAACTTTTTTGTTAGGTCTTAGGTGCTGTCTTGTATGGAGCTCTAATAGTTTGGCTGCGAAACCTACACGTGTATTCAGTGTTGTACTGTTTCGTAAATCATCGTAAATATCATTATCGTGAAGGCCATTTACGAAGGATTTTGCATTCGTGATTGTAAAGACGAAATGATAGTGAATTATTTTTCGTAATTACGACATTTACGAAAGTTCCAATTCGGTGGCGTACTCAAAGACTGTTGTAAAGCACCACTAAAATAAAGACTTTTGGGCTGTATTCCTTTCTGTACACTGCTCCCCGTCAAAGAACAATGGCCTGAGTAAAAATATTTTCACGCCACCACTCGTGACTCTACTTATTGCTCCTTTCGATATTAGACAATCGTAGAGTGAACTCAGATGTTAAGATAAAAATTCACCAAATAGTCTACTTCTTTTCATTGCTTCATTTGGGGCACTTACTTCTAACTGCAGAATGGGTGCTTGGGTAGCGCTTTACTAACTTTTTTGAGCTTCACCATGGCTGAGTTTGATTCAGAATCAAGCCCTTCAATTGCGGGAAAGGCCTTGAAGCAAGGTCTATTGAAAGATCAAATATTGTTACTCATGGTCGACCTGTAGAAAACACACTATCCAGTATTGAGGCTGACACAGCAAGAAGTGTTGCAGCTAATTTCCAATTTGGTCTTTTCACGCAAGAAAGGGTCGTTTCATATAAAAGAGGTGTAAGAATTCATCTCACATATACGTTTTGCAAAACATTGTATGAGCACCCTGATAATAGAGTGCCTGCGCTACTTACCCGTTTTCTAGGTTCTGCTTACAGCTATTTAGAAGTCTGCCATACTCCTTTTATGCTCGAAAACTTTGGGCATCAGTGCCTTACTAAGCACAAACAATTTCTGAGAAGATTTGGCTCGAAGCTGAAATCCAGGTGGAGAATTGGGTTTCCTTGGTGTCTTTCTTTGGAAGAAATAATATCTTGATCCCCAAACACTGCCTCTTCTAGGCTCGGGGACCCAACCAGTCACACGTCCAATGATCCCACTGTCTGCAGTATTTCGTAAACTATCGTATCACAATCGTAATTACGATAACGAAAATTCATGAATACGATTACGAAAAGTTTTCGTTAGTAATTACGATTACGATTCGTAATTACGACGATTCCCGCAACACTGCGTGTATTCTCATCGAGGCCGAGGATTCACCTCCTCTAAAATCTTACACTTTGCATTCTGAGTGACAGTACTGAGTAATTGCGTTTGAATGCACGTGCGGCACCGCAGACACGGAAGTACAGACGCTCCCTTGTCCGGCCGATTTCTATTAGTATACTCTGGCTTCCTTATACACACAAGTTTCACTTCCGGAACTTGATTGATTTGATGGCGTCGCCCCCTAAAAGCCTAATCTGAGCGATTATCGACTCCTTGTTGATCACCACTTCGTCGCCATCCCCCGCGGGTTTCACGTCTAGTCCTAACGACACGCGAAACTTCTTTTTTGTAGCTGAAGAGGGGACAAACACTCCGCAAATGATGTTTCCAGACTCAGCATAGGCCGCGGCACATTTTCTTGTAGAAAAGAGAATGGCGCTGCCGAACTTCTTCCTCAAGATATCAGCCAAGACTAGTGTCAAGTCGCTTCTCGAGGTGAGGTCCTCGGGGAAATACGTCTGGTAACTCAAGTTTTTGAACTCGCTTGTCTTTGAGATTCCAGTCAATTTCGACGCGTCATTGCCCTTGATCTTTATCACAAAGTCGAAGTCGTTCAAAGCAGGCGTGAAAAGCAACTCGACGTTCGACGCATTTATGCCTTGTTCTTGAGTCAAATGTGTTGCCGCCCGCGCGAGAGCAGTCAATCTGCTGGCAATTGGAAGGGTGACATTACTCGACCACAAAATGCCCGATGGATCGTCTCGCGTGCCCACGAAAAACTGTGTTTTCATGCCTGAAGGATCGCTAGCCCTGATTTTGTCGAAGTTGCCACGCACAACTTGATAGGCTTGTGCCGTCAACCTCTCGCTCAACTTATTATCGAGCTCGTCAGCCTTGCCGTCGGAACGTTTCACCAAGTTCAAAATCAAGGGGTCGTCTTTCCAGTTCCATTGAGCAATGAAGTTGAGGATTTGTAGAAATCCTTTCTCAACGGAGTTTGGACACGAGTATGGCGCGGGGTCCACGAACGGCCTTAATGCAATGAGCTCCACTAGCTCCTCGGTGAAATGAGACAATAGCGTGTGCGCGTCTAGCCACTGCTTAAACAACCGCACAGTGGGCGAGTAGTAAGGGAAACTGCTGGAAAGAATGCTGATTGTCCGTGTGTGTTTGATCGAGCCGAGGTACTTTTGGTTGAATTTGAAGTACACGTCCTGGACCAATGCCTTTTTGGTATCCGAGTTTCTCACTGCTCTCAAGTAGAGAACCTCGTCCCTTTCGGAAAGCACCCTGAATCTGAAGCCAAATCCATCTGGCGTCAAGACATTGAGAAGGGTGATGGAATTGTTGAATGGAATCGACTCGTCTCGCGAGATGAACGTCCTGTAAGTCGACTCCTTGTTCATGACACTGCTGATTCTCAACAAAAACGCAGACTTTGTCTTTTCCATGGCCACAATTTCGTCTGGCCACCGGTTGGAGGTCTCAAATTGGAGGACGGCATCGCACCAGAAGTCTGGGTTTCCCACCGCAAAAGGCACCGGCTGTAATAAAGTGGTGTTTCTGAGCGCCGCAGATGCAGGCATCATCGACTTAATGCTCAAGGGCAACTCTAAGTTATACATGACCTTGCTCAAGTTGTCGAACGAGGTCTTCGCCATCGTATAGTTGGCAGTCGAAGTTATGCTATGTGAGCCCGAGGGAGCGGACAGCGGCGCAGGCAATTTCTGGTTGAAATAAGCGGTGGTCGAATGCAAGTGGGCAGAAGCCAGAGAATGGAAATGCGTGCTCAAGCAGTACTTGACGATCTGGGAAACAAGGGGCTCGGTGCGGTTGATGCTCAATACCACACAGTGCTGAATGGTGCCATTCTTGAACTTTCTCAACGAGGATTTGCTACCCCAAAAAGATCTGAATCTGGCCACCGCCTCGTCGTCGGCGTCGTTGGGGCCTTTTGTGACTAGCCGGTCGCATTCGTCCGGGTTGAGTTGAATGCCAATAGTGTACAGCCTGCCGAATTGGGACGAGGGCTTTCTTTTAGCAAGCGCAAACGAGCTGCTGAACTTGTTGTTTCTGATCGTCAAGCTGGCGGCCCGCTCACCCAAGGCGATGGTGAGTATGGAGTGCAATTTGTGCTTGACAAAGTTATCGAACGTGATGAACGAGATTTTCTCCAACGCGCCAAACGACTCTTCCACCTCGTCGGGAACTTCGAGCTCGTAGGTCAAGTCATAGTTCAAGGAGTCCAAGCGGACCTTCTGGAGCAAAATCGCGTCGAACCGATCGAACACCACGTCATTGAGCAATTCTAGCGTGTTCACTGCATTTTGGCGTAATTCCTGGTACGAGGACTTGGTCATCTTCCATAGTATGTTCAACTTGACGCTCTTGTCGAAGAGTGTGGGCGTGTTGAATCCTGCGTCGGGGTTGAATTTGCAGGAGGCTCCTTCGCCAATCGAGCTGGAGAACGAGAGGTATCCCGTGGTCAAGTCCATTGTGGCGAGGTATTTTATGGCTCCCTTGAAAAGCTGGTAGGAGGAAAATCCGTGCAACAAGATCTTGTTCCCATTGGTGCCTCCTCCCGATAACAACGCGCTCAACAAGACGGCAAACTCGAAATGGCCGAATCCGCCCTTGGAAATCGCAGAACCAAAGCCTCGCTGCTGCAACCATAAACGGCCCAAAGTACACGCGTCTTTGAACGAGTCGGCAGCCTTTTTGTTGGCATAGAGAAATTTCAAGTAGTAGTCGTACGTGGTGAGCGACAACACCGACGAGTTATAGTAGGGAGTGGGCGGGAGTTCGTCGGAGTCGCTTTGGACTCGAACACAGTTTCTGTCGGGCAACAATTTCTTGGCGTCAAAAACCCCGAACGGGAGCGCCACAAGCAAGTTGATCGAGAACTTCGTTTTGTGGAACGCCAAGTCCGCGTCGTTGTCTGTTTTGATGCTCTCGAGAGTCAACACTGGACACAACACGTCGTCGTTTAGGTAAGTGTATGAGATCTTCACCGGAAGACCGTTTTTCTTGGTGATCGGGATGAGCTGGTCCGCCAAGTACGCGAGGTAGAAGCTGCGCTTGTACAAAGCACGATAATTTAAATAATCCTTGGGCAGAAACAACGACAGAGGCATCGTCAATGAGATATCGATCGACGAGCCGTTGACCTGCGCGATGCCGGTCTTGAGCCCAAAGGAGCCCACGAGAGAAACATCTGCGGGCGGCAAATATGCAAATTTGTAATTCACCTTCACCGGTTTCGGGTCGGGAAAAGCAATGGCGACTTTCTTTCCGTTGATGCTTTTCTCGGCCTGTTCGAGCGTTAAGTTTTCGGCACTGGGGACCTGCGAAATGCAGTCGTGGAGTCTATGAAGAACCTTTTCGATGCGGGCGATGTTTTGGTCTTTGATTTTGATTTCGCTCATGAGCTCGTCGATCTGGAGCTTGAAGATATTGGACTTGAATAACTCTGCGGTTTCTCTGGCCATTTGCACCTCTTGAGCGGTGATTTGTTTCTTTTGTTTCTTCGTGGCACGCCCGTGGATTACTGGCCCGGAGCTCGCCGAGGAGTCGGCGGCTGTTGTGCCGTTTGGTGTGTTTTCAGAGTCAGACTCATCGCCGGATTCATCACCAGATTCATTGGCATTTTCACTATCCAGCTCCAGACTCAAGTCTGCGAGAGTCTTTGCGCGAGCCTCGACACTCGTGCCGTTTCCATTTCCCTGGATCTCGGTGCCGGGAACTGTCTCCAGCTCTTCCAACTTTCTTTTGCCCATAATATCTGTGGGTGGCTCGAAGAATGTCTAACGAGATGGCAATTTAGCGTTTTCCGTTTCGAGCTGGAGTTTTTTCGATGAGTTAGTCGTGCGCGGCGCGCGAGCGAAGACTTGCGCAGTGGATGAAGGCCAGGTGACTCAGGTCACGTGCGTGGGCCGTGGCGGGTCCTCCAATTCGATGTTTTTTACAAAAAAGCTACTTCGATTCTCCTTTGCAAAGTCTCTCTAATCAAAAGATCAGAGAAGATGGGCGGGGAGAATCGTATGCGTTTTTTTGAAATTAAACAAATTGATATGGGCAGTTGTGTTGCGCGTTCAGTTTACTCATTGGCCTCAATCAGGGCTAGCGCTATATGAGGCTCGCCTCGCACTTTAACGTTCTACTGGGAATTTTAGCAAACCACTTAGGGCCAGTTTTTTCGTTCGATTTATTTTTTGTCCAATTCATTCATACAATGCGAGTCATAGATTCAAGTAGTATGTGTTATCAGAGGTCGTACCATAAATTATAGACGACTCCGCATATACCTGGAAGAACAAACGCTACGCAGATGACATCCCGTTTGTTTTCTCTCACCGAGCACTATTTGCATCAAAAGCACAAATTGTAAAGAAATCATTTGCAAAAATTAGCAAATCAATTTGAATCAAGACGATGGCTGGAAATCATCTTCTGTAGTATTCGTGCTCGATTATTTAAGACGTCACCTGATGTGCGGAGAAAAGCGCACCTATAAACGACGTAAACGATCCAGTGCGAGCACGCGTCTATAACTATTTCCAAAAGATTACCCATTTTTCTTGCAACACCCATCACAACGCCCATTGAATACAGAAAATGGTCTATTATTCGGATCAAATCGGATTTCCTCCGTCTGACAAGACTCGCTGGCGGCTTAGAACAGATGAGCTCGGAAGGGAAATCTGGCACTACCTTACTGAGGCCGAGAGTCTCAAAGAGCCCCAGACTAATACTACAAAGTACCTCTTGGATATGCCTGATTTTGAGAAACCGGAGCCTGAAGAAAAGATTGGCACCGCCATGGACTCAGCATTGAAAGGGGCCGAATTTCTTAGCCACATCCAGGAAGATTGCGGAATTTTTGCTTGCCAATACAAGGGCCCTATGTTTATGACTGTAGGATATGTGTTTGCGTCGTACTTCACCAAGACGCCGATCCCCGACGTGAAAAAACACGAGATGATCCGGTATATTATCAACACTGCCCACCCCGTAGATGGCGGCTGGGGGCTTCATTCCGTGGACAAATCGACGTGTTTTGGAACTTCGATAAACTATGTGGTCTTGCGTCTCTTGGGATTGCCCAAAGACCACCCCGTTTGCGTAAAAGCGCAAAAAACTCTCTTAAAGCTAGGCGGCGCGTTGGGCAACCCTCACTGGGGAAAGGCCTGGCTCGCCCTTTTGAATTTATATCAGTGGGAAGGCGTAAACCCTGCTCCCCCCGAAATGTGGCTTCTTCCATACTCGCTCTCGATCCATCCTGCGCGTTGGTGGGTGCATACACGAGCAATATACTTGCCGCTAGCCTATTTGAGTGCAAACCGAAGCACGTGCCAATTGGACCCGCTTTTGGAACAGATCAGAGCAGAAATCTACTTACCTCGCCAGCTACCATACGAGTCCATTGATTTCGGTGCTCACAGAAACACAGTGTGCGGCGTGGATCTCTACTATCCACACACAAAGATCTTGGACACTTTGAACTGGTGTGTGGCCAAGTACGAGAAGTACGTGAGACCCAAATGGCTACTCAAGCAGACCAACAAGACAGTGTATGACCTCATAAAGAAGGAGTGCCAGAACACAGAATACTTGTGCATTGCCCCGGTCAGCTTTGCCTTCAACATGGTGGTCGCCTTCTTGGAGGAAGGGCCAAGATCTGCTGCCTTTCAGGGCTTTCTAGAGAAAAAAGACGACGTGGTGTTTCACGGCCCTCAGGGTTTGACTGTCATGGGAACAAACGGCGTGCAGGTATGGGACGTTGCTTTCATGTGCCAATATTTGATTGTGGCCGGGCTATCGAGGCACCAGAAATATCATGACATGATTCTCAAAGGATACTGGTTTTTGAGGAGGTCGCAGTTCACCGAGGAGTGCGTGGCGGGCTCTTACAGAGACAAGAGAAAAGGCGCCTGGCCGTTCAGCACAAAGACTCAGGGGTACACTGTTAGCGACTGTACCGCCGAAGCAATGAAAGCCATTATCATGGTAGAGAATGACGATTTCTTAGGAAATCAGATCACAGACAAGATTCCGAGGCAAAACCTCGAGGACGCCGTGGAGAGAATCCTTTTTATCCAGAACACGGGGTCTTTTGAGTACGGGTCTTTCTCTGCATACGAAAAAATAAGAGCCTCGCCCATGATGGAGTGGCTTTCGCCCGCCGAAGTGTTCAACCAGATTATGGTCGAGTATCCATATGTCGAGTGCACGGACTCATCGGTTTTTGGATTGCTATACTTCTCGAAATACTACCCGGACTACAAGCCAGAGGAGATTCTGCACGCTATCGACATAGCGATTGCGTATATCGAGAGTGCTCAGGACGATTTCGATGGCTCATGGTACGGCTCATGGGGCGTTTGCTACACGTATGCTGCCATGTTTGCGGTCGAGGCTTTAGAATCGGTGGGCAAGGTATACGGCAACTCAGAAGTTGTCAAAAAAGGCCTTGACTTTTTGATCAGCAAGCAGGAGTCGGACGGCGGCTGGAGCGAATCAATGAAGGCATGTGAGACTCACTCTTACGTCCCTACTGGACTGTCTTTGACTGTGCAAACAGCTTGGGCAGTTATTGCCCTTATTTTAGGTGAGTACCCCGAGAGAGGTCCCATTGATGCAGGAATACGCTTGATCATGCAAAGACAATCTCTTCGAGGAGAATGGAGATTTGAGGACGTCGAAGGTGTATTCAACCACAGTTGCGCAATTGAATACCCTACGTACAAATTCTTGTTTCCTATCAAGGCCCTTGGACTCTACGCAGCAAGATATGGCGAGGACGCTGCGCCCCTGAAATAAAGTTTCGAAACCAGCAAAAATCTTGTTTCCCGTCTGAAGCGCCCAATTTTCAATTGCAAGATCAAGTCCAGACGACCTCAGCCAATAGCAGCGCTGACCGACATCCTCCGTGCTGTCACCCGAAGTGTTTTGCTGCGGGGAGTGCATATCGGTGTTTGAGCGCGCATGTGGCATTTGATAACTAGTGCATACCTGCACCGGAGATGTGCACAGCGTGCGCCTTGCTTGAGTCAACACAGCCCAATCTGCCAGTAAGAGCTTTTTTTAACTTTTCTGGTGTCCTCATGGAAATGAGTGCCCCGGTGGCGACTTACTTTGATTACCGCAATTTCGAGTCTAGTGTGTGTACCGAGTCGATGCGTGACTTGCCACATTTCTATCCATTGCGCCCTTTTAGGTTGGGGGATGAAAACAGCCTCGACTCATCAGTTTTCAAGCGGGAAACACTTGCCTTAAAAATTGTTCAGCGTCTAGAGAATAGTGAGAAAAGAAGGAAGGAAACGAGAAATACGGATACCGAAGACTTTGCGAAATTCTCTTCGCCCACTGACTGACTTCGGCATTTGATCGAAGGTTTCGAGGGTCAGAAAACTGTTTGCATGCATCAGATAGAAGCGCACTTGCGTTTTCGCGCATGTCAATATGCAGCTTTTCAAACGCCGAAATGATATAAACCAGTCTCCCCGTCCAGGATTCTAATGACTTAACTTTCTGAGCAAGACATTCTTATCACAATGTATCCTCGCTCCCCCGAAAACGAAAAAAGTGACTATTTCTCAGACGCCAATTCGAACGAGCAACTGACTCCTCCAACTTGTCCAACCCCTCAACCAAGCCAATACCAGCCTAGACCACATCCTTGCCATGGCCATCAGGTTTTATACGCTCACTGTGAACAGTCCTATGGTCATCCACATCTTTCAATGATGGGCCGTAGCGGCTTTGCACCCCTACCACCACCACCTCCTCCACATTTTCATGGTGGAAAGCCTCATTCAAGAGACCCTTTTTTCTTCGAAAGAGGTCAAAAGAAGCCCAAGAGGAAGATCATGCACAAGGTTTTGCTTGGAACCGCTGCCATTTGTGGAGGATTTTTCGTGTTCAACATGGGCAGGTGCTATCAGCTTCAAGCATTGAAAGAAGGTGACATTCATCACAACGGCGTCACCCATTTTCATGGTGGTCATCATATGGACCAAGAGTTTGGCTTGGAAGGCATGGAGTGGGGCGAGAGAGGCTCTCATGGAATTGGCCCTCCAAGTCGTTTCAATGGCAAACATCATGAACTAAATGGCGAATATCAGCCAGACGCTTTTGGCAGAAAGCATCACGGAAAGCCACAACATGCACTTGACGAGCACTTTGACTTTAAACCTCTCGACGATCCTCACGGTCCACCCCCACCTTTTCCGGACTTTGGCGAGTCTGGAAACAGAAACAACAAGGCGCCGAAAAGAAAACACCATAAGAAGCCAACGGATGACAAACATGATTATTCTAACGAAAGTGACAGTGACAATGATTCCGATGATGAGGGGATGAAGCAGAACGAAGAAAACCTAGACACGAAGTCTAAGGGACCCAAGTTTCAGAGGAAATTCAAGGGTATGAAGGGCAAGCACCACAAAGAATCTCACGAGGATAAGAAGGCTTATTCGGAGAGCAAAATTTAGGAAAAGAAGTCGGCAGAAATGAAGCTGAGTCCTGAAGAAGCCTTAAGAAAGCTTAACTCCGACTTGAATGAGGAATCCAAACAAAAGGGTGGTTTGATGTAGGTGAAGAAATCTGTATGCCACGCAGGCTTAGATTGGTGTATATGAAATGAGTGGTATTCGAGTACTTTTTCAGCTGTAACTATCCCAATCTGCATAAAAAGAATTGGCCTCAAACCAAGTGTTTCGACTTCTGGTTGCAAAAATTGCCTTCAGCCAGATTCGAACTGACGATCTCCTCATTACTAGTGAGGTGCCTTACCAACTTGGCCATAAAGGCT
>JAKUBE010000236.1:0-17928 GCA_030674755.1 Metschnikowia henanensis | reverse complement strand
GTCTGCTAACACATAAGAACTTGAAGCGGCTTTTCCCCGTGGATCAGCTGATGGTGGTCATAATCGACGACCGTGGCGACGTATGGCAGTGGGAGCTGAACTTGATCAAGGTCGTGCCATATGACTTTTTTGTGGGGATTGGCGACATCAACCTGAGTTTCTTGCCCAAGAAGAATGGTCAGCTCCTAGGCCCTACGAAACGCGGGAAGACAATTGCTCGACTAGAAGCATTGGAAGACACACCCATGACAGGTAACGACGATGCTAATAATACAGAGCCTACCACCATCCAAGCAGACGATAGCACAGAGGCCACAGATGCAAATTCAGTGGGCCCAGACTCCACAGAGCAACCAGAGACTCTGGACTCGTCAAGTTCGCCGCCACTGGCTGAGAATGCCTCTCCCGTCGACCGAATACTTCGCTTAGCTGGCGGCGAAGATAACAAAGACCTTTTGCTAGAGCAGCTGATAACTCGTAATCAGCTCGTTGAGCAGCAGCAGCACGACCGGCCCCTTGCGAAGCTACAACACAATTTGGACAGAATCATTCATGAGCATGAAACGCCGACGCCGGAAAGTGACGGGGCCGATGAAGAGGAGGAGCATCTTCTTCGGGATGATGATAGTGAGCTCGTGACTTTGCAAAGTGCGTTGGAGAACATCCATCGAGAATACTTTCATCATTTCGCCATTTACAACGAAAAGCCCAACATCCCGCGCCCCGACCTCACCACCATCATACCGAAACTCAAGCTGGAGTGTCTCCGGGGCGTAGTGATTTTGTTCTCAGGGATTCTCCCGCTCGGAATGAACATTGACAATGCAGATATTGTCATCTGGTGCCGTCAATTTGGCGTGAAGGTCGTGAATGAGGTCTTCCCGGACGTTACCCACGTCGTATGCCGCGATCCAAATGCAGCAGCCACCAAAGCTGGACTCACACTAAAGGTTCGGGTTGCCAAGAAAACGATTCCTTCCGTGAAGATTGTCAGCCCTGACTGGCTCTTTGCTTGTTTGAGCCTGTGGGCCAAGGTTCCTGAGGAAGAGTTTGCAATTGAGCTCACAGAGAAGGAGTGGTACGTGCCTCAGCTGGATGTGGACAAGTACAACAAGCTACTCGAGGAGCAGAGGCAAAAATCGATGATAAGAAATATGGCTCAGTTCAACAGAGCGCGTGAGGACTCGCTCTCCTCAATCGACGATTACGATTTCAACGATGCGAATGCTGAAGTCGACGATTTCCTCGCTGGGCTAAGTGAGGACGATGCAGGAGATTTCAACGAGAATGGCGATGAAGGCTCTTCGGAAGAAGAGACCGAAACACTGACACAGCCTAGTGGCTCGCTGTTCCTCAAAGGACTCATGACCGAATCGCGCAACAAGAGGAAGGCTGAGGTATCAGATGAAGAAGAGTCAGATGAATCTGAATCGGAGAGTGCTACCAAAAGAAGAAAAACAGAAGACACTTGGAACAGCGGACATGACACTGAGGATCATGGTGAGATGGATGAACTAGAAAAGGAGCTCCTTGATGAGTTAGAAAATATGGAGTGAGGCCATACAGAAAGCACTCGCCTATCTGAATGCCGGTAACAACCGTGCCTTTTAAGCAACAAAAGCTATTATCGCCATTATCAACTTTCGAATGCTGTCACAAAACGTCAAGCGTCAAAAAGCCCCGAAAGCTCTCACGTGACAGAATACATCGCGTATAAATTCCGTTTTGGGGAAATTGCATACATGCGCGCAACGCGTCTATTAATATCCACGAAAATGAGGCGTTTTTCGTCAACACAGTGCTGAACAGTTGCTTGCGCGTGCAGGAATCTGTAGTAAGCCGCATCGCCGCTCGCGATGCTAAGAATTTCTCAATGCAAGAGCAATGCTAGTAAGCCCAAATTTTCCGTTTTCACGATATGCAGATTGCATTTTAACCACCGGAAATCCCACTTCTCAAAACTTCACTTTTTGAGAACATTCAAAAGAGATATCCCAGACATCAAAGTAGAAACAACCGTTTCAACTGCAGACTGCCAACTAGCAGCTGAGATCTATAGACATTTGCAGATCGTGTGAATTCGTTAATTCATTACAGTCTTCACCGAATAAGACAGCAAATCTTTCCAAGTCTATTTTGGAGACATCATGTTTTTCCGGCTTTTGGTGTTGTTCTTCACCGTGGCAACAATTGTGCTTCTGGCATGGTCATTAGTGGGCTCATACAAAAATGAAAGTCACCTCACGAATAACTACCTCATTAGTTTCCAGCTCAATCATTTGAACCTATCCACCATCTTTCAAAACACGGATTTACTTTCCAAACGTGAACTTCAGGACACCAAGCTTCCAGTTGAGCCAGTCAAATTGGAACCCACAAAAACCTTGAAAGCCCGGGACTTTGATCTCAACTCTTTGACGGGGCAGGTTCCGGGAATCACCTCTCTTGCAGGCAACATAATTGGAGGTAGTGGGAATTCTGCTATTGATTCCGTGGCATCTCAGTACGGCATCTCAACTGCGGGCATCGCCAGTGAATTATCTACAGCAGACGCCAACAGCTTGTTATCGGAGGCACAGGCATTTGCATCGACCGCCTCCATCCCAGACTCGGTATCTACTCTTCTATCCCAAATAACGGGTGACTTATCTTCTGTTCTCGACAATATCATTGCATCCGCGAAACCTACCGACTTGGGCCTTTCTGACATGTACTCGGTCGGCTTCTATGGGTATTGCAAAGGTGATCTCACGGGGAATGTCACAGACCTCTCATCAGAGCTCAGTGCACTTGGAAAGCAGTTTCGGAACGACAATGTCAACTACACATACTGCTCGTCTCCAGAATTTGGGTACAAGCTCGATCCGTTAGCGCTCATTAAACACGAGATGTTGGAGCAGATCGAGAACTATGGAAACGGACTTAGAAACTTGACGGGCGGTCTCACGGATTCCTTCATTTCGGATTTGCTTGCAGTGACATCGTCTTTGACCTACGATAATTTGGGTCTTCCGGGGAATTTGAAGCAGGACCTTGGGTTGCTACACAAAGTGACCATAGCTGGATTCTCGCTTCTATTCGCTGGCGCGTGTTTGGCATTTGTGTCTTTTGTATTTCAGATGGTGGGCTTACTTTGCTCTCCAGAAAGCTCGTGGTTGTCGTGTTGCAACTTTTTGCTAATGTTTTTCGTTGCATTGGTCGTCGTCATTGGGTCGGCGCTTACCACGGGTGTGTTTTTATACGTGCGAAAGATCGTGAATCTGAACCTCGACAGTTTTGGTGTCAGAACATACTTGTCTCAGCAGTTCTACGCCTTTGCGTGGTGTGCGGCCGTGTCAGCATTGCTTTTCATTCTATTCAGCATAATCGGCTATTGCTGTGGTTGTTTCCATCCACGGAGACGAAACCCACGAAGACGCGAGCCCGAGATGCGGTATGATCACAAAGGGTGATTTGAACATGGAGCCGCTGTAAGCGGTGTCGCGTCAAAAGAACTTTCAAAGTCGAAGCACAATTGGGCTTTTCAGAAGCCAAATTAAGGGGCAGTGTTCTCAAAATTCTGCTTGTGGAACGTATTGACGTTTAGGCCAAGCCATCATAGAGACTACCATAAAATAAAGCGCATGGTAAGGAGCGGCACCTGGAACCATTTCTACAAGTGGTGTCAATCGCGACACAAATCAAGACGCAGAAAATATTTACGGATTTTGTTTGTTGCGCAGGAAAAGACACACTGATATGCTTTTTACTTCATCAGATTGACGTGCTGGTTTGAAAGGATTTCGAAAACGGCGAAATTGGACGCGTTTATATACACCTCGGGGCTCAGAGATATATCTGCACTATTCTACCAAAGCAGCAAGAAAAGACTCATGTGGGAGAGGACGCCAGCTCTTTCTAAGAGTTCTAGGGCTATCAACAGAGCCTGCATCCACCCAACAACCCATAGCTTCGTTATATATTCAGACCATTGACTGATCAGTGCTTTATTAGAAGAGGGCTCACTACGAGTTCTCACCACGCATGCAGATACACCTAAACGTACAACGAGCCTGGCAAGAATTACAAATGCACAAACACTTCATGAGCTTATCACAATAGATCCCATAAACAGAAGGCAGATCCTCATCAAAATGATTAAGCTCGAGAAATAATCACTGTGAGACTTTTCCATCACCACGTAAATTGTGATTTCAGTGCGCGCGAAAGTCTCATCTCGGTCTCCAGAGACGTCAATTTACATTCATCTATACTACTATCTAAAAGCACTAAGCAGCCAGTTTTCGCTGACACTGGCCCCCAACAAACACAAATCAAGAGGATACCTTCATTGCTCGATTCTCTATCCTCTCGTCTAATCCTCTTTGAAAAACACGCGAGAACCGTCGATAAACCCGACTCGCAAAAACCCGCCCCACGCTCTTTGGCGCAACTTTTACATCCATATTTGCAGCACACCACACCATGCTCTGCGCCATTTCAGGGGCGCCCACACGTGACCCGGTGGTGTCGCCACGCAGCGGCGGCGTTTTCGACCGCAAACTCGCCCAGGCGTACGTGGCCACGGCGGGCAAAGACCCGCTAAATGACGAGCCGTTGAAAGTCGAGGAACTCGTTCCGATTTCGGCCGGCGGCGTGCCTGTGGTGTCGGCGCCGAGCCCGGCCGAGTTCCACTCGATCCCCACCATGCTAGCCGCCTTCCAAAACGAATGGGACTCTTTGGCGCTCGAGGTGTTCACGTTAAGAAAACAGCTCCATAGCACGCGCGAGGAGCTAAGTGCTGCCCTTTATAAGTACGATGCTGCCGTGCGAGTGGCTGCAAAAGCCACCAGGGAGAAAGAGGAGGCGCAGCGGGCGCTCCAGCAGATTTCAGCGACGTTTGCCGCGGGAAGGAGCGCTGTTTTGGAGGGAAATAACGGTGTTTCTGTCGAAACAGAGACTATTTCAAAGAACGACACTGCCAGCGGCTTTGTGGGTGTCATCGCCCAGGCCCGCGAGCGCCTCTTTGCTCTCCATAAACAGACGAAGGTGTCGCTTCCTGTGACATCGCAAACGACGTTATCGGTGCTGATAAGTGAGAACAAAGTGGCTCTTTCTGGCCCAGAGACTCTCGCGATCAACCCTACAAACGGAGACCGCTTTGTGTCAAACAAGGAGGAAACGTTGTGTCTCGCCTCGGGAAAAAAAGCCGCTGCCTGCTCTGCTGTGGCGTTTTTGAATGACGCTTGTGACTCTCTTCCTATAGGTGTATCTCAGAGGGGCCTTATATCGGTCGCCACGGGCGAAAAGCTTCCTGTTTCTGTCGAGAACGTTTCCCTGGTACTCACACACCCATCGGAGCCGTATTTGGTGGCACTCACCGAGGAAAAAAACTGGGTGTTCGGGGACAAAAACAGTATTATACACTCTTCTCAGCCTTCCACGACAATCATGGCCGCCGATATCCACGTGGATGGCGCCTTACTCGGAGTAGCTTCTTATGGGAAAGTGGAGATCATCGACTTGACGTCGTTTGCCACAGTTTCAACCCTCGAGATCCCAGATTTCGGCACAATCACAAGCATCAAGTTCGCTTTGAATGGGTACTGGCTCTTTGTCAGTGGAACGCTAGAGCCATCGCAGGGCCAGGTCCGTGTCTACGACTTGCGCAAACTTTCTCTCGTTAAAAGTTTTGCGTGTTCTGCAGACTCTGAGTTTGTTGTCGATCCTTCGTGCCAGGTTTTGGTGGTCTGCGATAAAGTCACGAAAACACTCTGTGTTCATCTTTATGCGAAAAAGGGGAAGAAGTGGATGGAGGCCGTGCACCTGGAAGACTGCGGTGTGCTCCATAGTTTGCAAGTGGTGAGTTCAGTGGACGAGATCCAGCTGTCAAAGAAGGTGAAGTTGGCTGGTTTGCGAGATGCGAAAATGGTGGATGTGGAGATCAGCTTGAACCAGGTTCTCCATGAGCACGCTCAATAATCACGCTTCATGAACATACTCCATGAACACATTTCATGAACACACGCCACGAACATACGTCATGAACACACTCCATGATTCCGACCACAAAATAAGACGGGAAAGCCTTTCACACAGATTCATGGCCTATGCGCTTTCCGACTCGATAAAGCGGACTTTGGCAAATTGCCACTCTTTGATTTGCGCGACCGAATATATCCCTATGGTTTGAGTCATGAGCCTTTTCAACTAGCCGATGATTCGAGAGGGGTCGTCATGTGATCAGTCAAGCTGCCGGCATTTTTGCTTCTGGGCTATAAGTCCCGGCACACTAATTCTCAACCTTTTAAACCCAGGCTACGGCAATCGAAGTTTTCGCAAAACTCAGCCGCAAAAGCCGATACTTCTTCGCCTCGATAAGAGCACGTTCGTATTCACGAAAAGTGTCACGAAGAAGAAAAACCGCGGATTGGTCAAGAAAATTACCTGTGCAATGGATAGTTCCTTGTTTGCCATCGATGGGATCCGTCTTCCATCTACAGGCTGCTCCTATACCTCTGAATTCCGCGTAAGACGAGATGTCTGGTTCTGTTTCCAGTGGTTCTCCGAAAAAAATTGGCAGTGAATAATAAACATGAACCTTAAAAGCTCCTGCAATTCTTACTGACGCTTAACAGATATGGCATGCTTACACCGACACACAATTTCATGACCTACGCTGAGAGATCCAATAAAGATTCAGTATCGCATATAATACTTTTTTTTCCGTTTATAGAATAGCAACTCCTTTTTCATTTCACATCCGAAATCTCAAATACATGATAGTGGAAGGCTTGGGTATAACGGAAAAAGCGCAAGTCGAACTGGACTAGTATCAATCGACCCAGAGAGTTTTAACGAAAGCACGCTATTCGACCCCAATGATGAGTACGACCCCACAAGTGTCGAGCCGAAAAGCTCTTTACGTGCCAAAGCCGGCTTCAGGCGAATAGAGACCAGCGAAATTGTGACAGAAGAAAAGCTCATTTTGGAAAACCTTGTGGTAGAGGCTCGACCTGCCACGGTTTACAGATATCTGAGCGGTAGAATTGTCGACTTGCAAGCCAAGCGGGCCGAGATCAAAGCGAGAGAAGAATACGAGACTAAACGGGAGGAATTCGAAAAATAACGAGTCAATACGGGCGATTTGGATCGAAAAAGGCAGCAAGAGGAGATTACAAGACTATCTGCAGCCACCCGGTTTGATTACTCGAAGAAAGATAAAGCGTACGAGGGGCACATGGCACGCAAAGAGCGTTTCGATGACCATTTGCCCGTATAGTTGAAACTCTTTCGCCAGCATAAGAGAAGTCTATTTCCAGCACTGGTTGGCCCATATACACAGGCGGGCCCCAACCGGTCAAACGGTTCAAAATTTTAGCTGATCATTTCTGGGACGGTATGGATGTCCGAAAGTAGATACCATCGCTTTGAAAAAGGGCCTATTTTACTGCAAATACCCGTGTCTCTTGCACTCAACGACCAAAGACTGACAAATTTTTGAATAATCAAGACGAAAGATTGATATTCGAAGAAAGCATTCCAATTCGAATTTCCATTACAATGATGATTGCTGGAGCCGAACGCACAGACACATGTCCCGCAAGTATACTTCGAAATCTTTTCTGTGATATGCGTTTCCAATACCGGTCTTTATAATATTTGAAGAATCCAATCGAGAAAACCATCGATGAGTTACCATGCGGAAGACTACTTGTTTCCCGTGTAGACCCGACTTAAACGTCTGCAATCTACATATTGATCTCGGCAATTTTAGGTGCCCTCATGAATAGTCCCTCAAAAAGCGATACGATGTCACCTGAAGCATCATCCACTGAGGCAAGTAATAAAAATTTCTTACGAGAGGAGCCAACCTTTCACTTCCCCTCACATATGCCAAATTTTTTGAACTCACCTTCAGTTCTACCCTTGTTCAGAGTCCCGGTATTCAGATAGGTGCAGGTGAGGTGAAAAGCTGTAAAAGCAATTGTTGAGAAGTGAGTTTGTATGCCTGTTTATTGAATTTCATTTCAAATTAAACAATTGGAAGAAGAAATTGAATAAAATTGCCCAATCTGGATTTCTCCACCCGCCAATCTTCAGAGGTGATGGAATTTGAACTGTTTTCGTCGTTGCAGATCACGCCTTTTTGACTCATGCCCATAGTCTGCGGCCTGTTTCCAACAGAAGAGACACCAGCTTCTTTATCCTCGTCTTCTTATAAAAACTCTTTTTTTCTCAGTAAAGGCCCTTTCAAACGTGTTGCCCGCCTTTGTCTACTTTCTATTTGCTAGCCGCTTCTGCTCAGCAAGTGCTTCAATATCCCCCAATATTCGTATCGAAACAAAACGATCGCTTTTTAATGACGACCAAGGGGCTGTAACTAAGACTTCTTATGACGCTTTCAGCAACACGCTAGAACCTTCAATTCTCTACAGTGCAATTTTGGATGCCGAGGAGCTAGTGGAGTGGGTTATGGCACGCATGAAAAGAAATGTGCATGCACCCGAAGTCGAGCAATTCGAGTACCCAAGCCAGAGTAATGAGTTAAAACAGGATTTAGGCCAGATACGGAACTGGGTGTGTTTTTACAAAACGATGTGCTTTGACAGAGCTGGTGTTTGCTCAGAAGATGTACAATATTCTAGCAATGGCTGTAAAGAAACTCCAGTTTCACACGAAAGAAAACACGTTTCAAGAGCTGATGTCTCGTCTCAGTCAGCTTAACTTCCTGCTTTTGACTATGCATTGTTACCAAAAACCAAGCCGTTTTCGTCCCAAATCATAGTCGTGTGTTGAGCTCCTTGAGAAATATATTCAACAACGTACTTCGTAATGCGTCGCTTACCGTGAGGTTGACGTTCATCAACGAGTACGTGAAGGCAGCATATACTTTGAAAGAAATGAATTCGCACGTTATAAATTATGCGTTTTCTTTATTGAAGGTACTATATAACTGTCGATGTTGCGTTTGGCAAGGAAGTGACTTACTCCTATGCTCATCTGATTCTTTTTCTTTAGAAGCATATTCAGCATCTAGGAGAGACTTGAAAAAACTACTGTTAGCTTTGGTCTTTGGTAGTTGTTTTTTGTGGTCGTTTTTTGGTGGAAACATTAGCTTCAATCTTCAAAGGCGTCGCCTCTTGCTAATATACAAAGGAGGAAAACGTAATGATATCAGTAACATGGTAATATTACATTCGTGATTTCAATATGACATTGATCATATAAACGAAAGCGTAGTCACAAAAACAGCAGTATAACGTCTTGTTTTTCTCTTCTATAATCAAATTCATTGTACTTTACTTCAAAATCTTTCTTTTTGTTTACCAAAAATAGCTCCCGGGCCGGTCTCACTTTTTGAAACTAGTTTCATGAGCTGTGAATTATGTAGGATTCATCCTAATTAAGAAAGGTAATATACCAGATTCATTGACAGACATCTCCGACATTGGAAACATCAAAGCAAGCCCATTTTTCACATGCAGTGGTCACATAAAAAAAGGTTGGGTGGCGTAAATGAAGGTTAAAAATTTGATATATCGATAGACCTACTAACAGATGCAAGGGCCTTTTTATACCCTTCAGTTGTGGAATCGATGGGTGACAGAAGACACTCCAGGGCCGAGAAAGTTTTGACAAATATCCTGCTACAGGTTTACTTTCTGATATCAACTTATTCGAAGTGTCATAATTCTCCTCTCAAAGACTTCAATTCCGATTTCACGGGAAAATTTAGTGGTTTTTGCTTTTCATTTTTCATGTGAAACCTGGGGAAAGGAAGGATTTCACAAGTTCTGGTAATCTCAAACAAGCACACCATTCCACAAGTCTCTGGTTGAACGCTAGCGAATAAAAAGCCCTTCACACTAGCAATACTACAAAATAGCCGCTTCCCGCCACTATCGAGAGACTGACCAAAAATGGCATTTCTGTTATCCGTGTGGAATTTACGTCTTGTACCGAGTTCTACATTCAGAGGCTTTCCTACGGTCCTATCTCCAGCTTCTTTGAACTCGGAAGAAGAAACTGAACTCAGCCTAATGCGGCCAGAGCTACCAAAACTATCAAATCCTCAAGCGCCAAAAGACTCAAAACCAGTTCTTTGGTTTCGTATTAACTGGTTCATGCACACATTGAGTTCGTTTGTCGGTGATCTCGAGTTTGATGCCCATAAATTTGCTACCCAAGCACGGAAACTACGTATTCAGCACAAGGATTTGGAGCGGCAGGCTGAAAAATATGCTCGTGGACAAAAGGAAGCCAGAATACGCTTGGACTTAGGAGGCGCTGCACTTGACGCCATGAGCTATGGCACGGAAGTAATCAAGATTTTTAATATGAACAACATTGCACATCAGCTAGTACGCAGAATGGCGATGTTGAACGTGGCACTTCAGATGAAGCAAATATTGGTCCCAGAGTTTGAGAGAAAACCCGGCAACTTCGAAGATGTTCTCCGTAGCGTGGAAAGTGTATTAGATGAGTGTGAAAGCTCTTTTGAGATTTTGGAGAATCTTCCCGAGGGCGTGGAGAGTGTTTTGATGGCTCAGGCTTCTGAGGCTAGGCGCAGGTTGAAGGAATTGACGAAAGGCCCTGTTTTGTGATGTTCGTGCTAGCAAGAAAACCGTGACATTTGTCTTGTTTACGAAAAGGAGAATTTTGTGCTCATTCAACTATGAGCTATTTTGGTGGATGTCGCTCACTTAAGTTGCAGATGTTCTTTGTTGTAAGTCAAGGCGCAGATCCGATTATAAATTCTCGTAATCTGTTGTGTTTCAAGTAATCTAGATCAGCTCTTGGCAATTACAGCAAGTATTTTCAATAAGAAAGATGCCTTAAAAATTTATCTCAAAGCATATTAGTCTATTATGTATAAAAAAAAAATTCCGTTGCCCAACAAAATTTTGTTATATTCGTCATCCCAAAACTTCAGACCGACCACTCTTTGAAACACTTTTGTGTTTTTGGCGGTAAGTTTCATTAGAGTCTTTTTCTGCAATATTCGTATTTGTCTTCGTTACAACCTCCGAAACTGTGAGGAAGTGAACAGGGCTAAGGCATTAGCCCTGACGGTCACGTGCCATGGGCGTCACACGACCACTGGAGCGGGCTAGTACTTCCGCGAACGTCCAACGGACGAGAGCGGCTAGAAGGACTAACCTTAAGTTAGGACTGATGAATACATATAGATGGACGTAGGGCCATCCACTACGTGTTGGACCCGAACCATCTCTAAACATGTGATTGTAGGATCCTTTCTCAACAGAAACCACCTTTTGGTGTTGCAGCGCACTGACATAAATTATATGACACAAATTTAACGCGAGCCGAGGACGACAAATGGTTTTTTGCGCCCTTCTAAGCCTTTGTCACTTAGATTCAAGTCAAACACTTACGCTCTCTCACCTTCAATCCCTTAAATACGGTAAGAATTAGTGCCCTCTTCAGTGAAAAATTTCTGGAACCGATCGAGGGACGAGGGAAAACTCGGAAATTTGTTTTGAGGGGTCGACTGCATAGGGACTCAAGTATGTCATCATAAACCGGAGGGAGACAATGTACTTGAGGATCCGCAGAGGATCCCGTTCCATTCTGTAGAACAAGGCAATAGATAAACTATTGGGACACTCATCAACTCATGAGGAGCGACACGGAGTGAAGCAACTCAATGAGGACCGATCCGTGGGGACCGTACCTTACTCAAGGGCTCGACCTGAAAGGGAGCCACCTGAGGGGTAGGGGGGAGTTTGTCATATGTCGCAAATGGGACTCAGTAGTAGCGTAAGAGAATCTTAGGGGCTGGAGGAATATAGACCAATACTGTAAAGTATTGGGAGTCCATTAGAGAAGAGATCAATGCTTTGGTGAGGAATTCTCAGTAGTGAGAATTCATCAGCCATTAGTTATTGGAGGTGGACATTCCATGCAGGTCGTTACAAGTAAAGACCTTACCCAGACTACGGCCAGCTAGCATACAGCGTGAAGGTCGTGTAAGAATCAACAAGAAAGTGATTCTGGCCTAGGAGAGACAAATGTCTCTTTACAATTCGGACTCCTGTATTCAAAAGCAATCCCTAAATACTGTAGCATCAACTTCTAAAGAATAGCCCAGGGTCGAGGGATTCGCGACTTTCGAGGTGTTTTGTAACGAGGGCTGACTGTAGTGCCTGGTACTGCAGAAAAGTCGCCGATGCAGAAGAGTAACGAGATCTAATTCACAGCTTAATGCTTTCTCTAGCAAGGTCATAATGATCAGGCTTAAATGTCAACCAGTTCTCGGTAAAACTATGAGTCGTGAAGGGGCCTCAAGACTAAAAAATTGGGCTAATTTTGTCAGAGACCTCTCTAACGTATCGTGTATTGACCACATGCGCTGCGATACGGTCGCCGGGAAAGTTACTAAGCTGAGGCTATCACAAGTTACCGAAATTTTGAAAAAGCAAAGATCTTACAAACAAACCAGTTTAGGGTTGCGCATCATCTACGCCAGTGGGTCGAAGATATTCGAGGATCTACGAGCCAATCCTCACCAAAAAACGCACATATCACCTGAGTTATGTCGAGGATTCACACAATCCAGTTCTATGCGAGGCTTTTATTTGGAGCAGTTGTACCAGTGCTTGGTCAATGAAAACATTTCGGCTTTTGTCACCGGAGTGAAAGTGATGGAAAGATTTGGGCTTTTGAGCGTTTACGAAAGAATCCTTCTCATGGAGATCGAATCGAAGAATTCAGAGGGCAGTGCTCGTTTCATAAAGCCCAAAGCATCAAAAGATAAGTTACATGAAGTTACGTCCAAGTGTCTTGAACTATTGACACTTATATCAGTGACTTCTGGCGAACCTTTGGTGGGGGCACTGATTCTACTAAGAGGCAAAAGTTCGTCTTTTGATATCAAGCTCGAGACATTCGAGAGGGTCGTATCTGCTTTAAGTATTGATAACCCTCTGATGAACAACTATCATTCATTTGCGATTTTTAAGATTTTGTCCATCATCAAGCGAATTGCGCCACCTGAGATGATACTCGACGCAATCCGCAACATGTCATCGAGCAAGACGCCTTATTTTGCTAACATATTGCACGACATGTTCCAACAAAATTACAAGGATTTTCGCTCAAATTCTGAAAAGCTAACAAAGACAAGAAAAGCCTTGCTTTACTCGAATATGAAGCACGGAAATTACTATAGGGCAGCTAGTTTGTGGAAACTAATACAATGCGCAAACCCCAGCTTTGCATACAAAAATGTTGTACTATTTCAATGCATTGCGTGTAAGCTAGTGGATGACGAGCCAGCCATGCTTGAATTGTTCAATTACTTCCCAAATTCTTTATACACTGATCCGGACTTCATTGACTTTTCGATATCATATTTTGGCCAAAGAGGAAATTACCTGCTGAAGTTCGAGTATGTAACCAGGAGCCTAAAACCGCCCTTGAAGCGGAATACGCTTTCGCTGTTGTTTGCATCTTTCATCGCTCAAAATAAAGAGGAGGCTGCTGAAAAGCTTCTTCAAGTAATTTTCAAAACGAAGAACGGAATTAATTCCGAAGACTTTTTTGTGATTATAACCAAGCTCCTAGCCAAAAACCAGGTCAAGCAATGTGTTGAAATGTGCGGCTCGAACGATTTTCGTGTGTCTTTTAAGGGCTCGATGAAAGTTTTGGAGTCTTTATTGGCGCTCACAAAACCTATAAACGTTCAACTATTACCGAACCAAGATTCACAAGAAGTTCTCAAAAAGTCTTTCATGAAGAAGCTCATCAAAGACCTTCATAAAAAGACGAATGATAAGGGTGTCTATCGCCTTTTCACCCTCACTATTTTCAAGTATCTCTCGCTTCATATTAATAACAGAGCTGCCAGAAAGCTCTTTCTGAATTTGAGCTACAAGATTAACAAAGCAAACAACGGAATCACGCCAAGCGTATCTCACGCTCTACCACCAGAATTTAGCAAATTCCTTTTGATCGATAAAGGAAACAGAGTGGCTTGCCTTGACATCATAATACGTCAAGCAAAGAAAGATGATGACCATCTCCTCATCAATTGGTGCATTTCGGAGTTGCATCGAGCTGGCATACCAATAGCCGATATCAACATGTACTACATTTGAAGAAATATCTTGAAATTTGCGGCTCAAAAGCATCAAATCTATAGGTTAGTTTGCCCCATTCATCATTTTTTTTCTGTGTCATTGCTTATTTACAAGTGGTTCTTCATGCACCCAATACATTATTTTTTCCCTTTCTTCTTCTCTCTTAATTTGCCGCCCTTTTGAACCTCCGTTATATTGTGACCCAAAAGCTCAACCAAGCTGTCATTTCTCAGATCCTGATCTTCCGAAGGTTCTTCTTGAAATTGTGCAAACTTCTTCATGAACAGACCGACTCTTCCTGTTGCGCTAAGATCACTATTAGCCAAGTCGGTACGGTTTGAATTCCACAAAGCATTGTTTTTCTGGTCACTAATTAGACGAATCTCATCTTTTGGAGCTTGAGATCTTCTTTTAATCACAGATCCGTCGCTGAATTCGACAAGAGTCTCAAATTGGTAAAAGATAGCTGGTCTGGCTGCACCCATCTTAATTTTTTTCATGACTCTCCGATTGGAAAGATGAACATCGTTGACCATGGCAACCTTTCTTGAAGCATTCCGCAGAAACTGAACTTGGAACCCGGCTTGAAGTCTGGAAGCGGCCTCAGTGAGCATTGTATGTTATTGTGATGAATGATAGGTGACAAGCCCCGACTTAAGATAACTTAGGACCTCTTTTTTTTTCTGACCTGAATGCGCACGATTTAAAACGCTCCTTGAGGAGTATATCGAACACCGAGGATTTTAGGCTTGTAAGTCGTAGCAAAAATTATGAGCCAAATTGACGTCTTCAGAAGGTTTGAATGCCGATAATTACCTTCGAGGCCGAACTGTCTTGTTTTTTCAAGTTTTGCAAATATCCACACTCTTCGAGTCTTGCACAGGCAAAACTGAACCGCGCACTTCCAGCCTCACATTTTTTCACCGAGATCAAATTAAACTCCAGGAACAGGCATCAGTTTGTTAGCAAGATCATGTCTTTTGGCAACCAGACACCCACGATTGTGGTCTTAAAAGAAGGTACAGATGCGTCTCAGGGCAAAGGCCAGATTCTCAACAATATCAATGCCTGTATTGCAATCCAAGAAACACTCAAACCTACTTTAGGACCATTTGGCTCGGACATCTTAATTAAGTCTTCCAACGGCAAAACCACTATATCAAATGATGGAGCCACCATCTTGAAGCTTTTAGATATTGTGCATCCTGCTGCTAAGATGTTGGTTGATATCTCCCGCTCGCAAGACGCTGAGGTTGGTGATGGTACAACATCCGTAACCATTTTGGCTGGTGAGTTCCTAAAAGAAAGCAAAACATTTATCGAGGATGGAATCTCGCCCCATTTGATTATCAAAGGATTGCGTAGAGCATGCGATTTGGCGGTGGCTAGAATAAAAGAGGTACAGGTGGAGATCGAGAAAAACAATGCCACTAGTTTCCGGGATCTCTTGGAGAGATGTGCTACAACAGCCATGTCATCAAAATTGATCAGCAGGAATTCCAAGTTCTTCACAAAAATGGTCGTTGATGCTGTCATGTCTTTGGATGACAGCTTAGACGAGTCATTGATTGGCATCAAAAAAGTCCCTGGAGGTGCCATGGAAGATTCATTGTTTGTTGACGGTGTTGCCTTCAAGAAAACATTCAGTTACGCTGGCTTTGAGCAACAACCGAAAAAATTCAAAAACCCAAGAATTTTATGTTTGAACGTCGAATTGGAGCTCAAAGCGGAAAAAGACAACGCCGAGGTGCGCGTGCAACAAGTGAAAGATTATCAAGATATCGTCGATGCAGAGTGGAAGATTATTTTTAACAAATTGGATGCGATCAGCTCAGCTGGTGCAGACATAGTGCTTTCGAAATTGCCAATTGGCGATTTGGCTACACAATACTTTGCTGACCGAAACATCTTTTGTGCGGGCAGGGTTGCTTCCGAAGATATGGACCGTGTGATTAAAGCTGTGGGTGGTTCAATTCAGTCGACTGTTACTAAAATTGTTGCTGAAAACTTGGGACTGTGTAAGGAATTTGAAGAAGTGCAAATTGGCGGAGACCGTTATAATCTATTCCGAGGATGTTCAGAGGCCAAAACTTGCACTCTCATCTTGCGTGGTGGCGCCGAGCAAGTGATTGCGGAGGTAGAGAGATCGTTGCATGATGCTATAATGATTGTCAAGAGAGCCGTGAAACACAGCTCTGTTGTTGCTGGTGGTGGTGCAATCGAAATGGAGATCTCCAAATACTTGAGAGAGTATTCCAAAACCGTGGCAGGCAAGCAACAGTTAATCATTGGAGCTTACGCTAGGGCGCTTGAGATCATACCTCGCCAATTGTGCGAAAACGCCGGCTTGGACGGAATCGAGCTTTTGAACATTTTACGTAGCTCTCACGCGAAAGGCGAGACATGGTTTGGCGTTGATTTCCAGAAGGAGTCTGTCGGAAATAACATGGAGAGTTTTATTTGGGAACCGTCGCTCGTGAAAGTCAATGCACTTCAGTCTGCCACAGAGGCTGCGACATTGTTGCTCTCTGTTGACGAGACCATAAAGAATCAAGATGATCAGGCTAACGGAGGACGTGGCCAGGGTGCTTTTTAAGCTTCGCGCGTCGCGTCGATTTTGTCGAGCTGCTATTTCATATCTTATTGTATTGAACAGACTCTAATGTGCGAAGAAAGTTGAGGCCTGAATAACTAGACTCCACTACTCAGAAATTACTTAGCGAGACTTTTGCTTGCAACCCGATGGAGCTCTCACCATGCTTCTATCTGAATGAACGTTGACTCGAATTTTGGAGAAGAGAGTAAGGCCGCACATCTGTTAAACTTAAAAACCTTAAAGCATTATCTAAAAGTGAATACTTTCGTTTGAAGAATTCTCGCATGTAGTTCGAGCACTACTAATATACAGATGTTGCAGGGTGCTAAGTGCCTCAGATCGAAATATTAACCTTGAACGCGACATGCTCGATTGGCATAAGATGTAGCAGTTATGGCCATCGTACATCTAGTAAAATACATTTCTGCAAAGATCCAACTGCATAGTGTGCATTTCCTTCTTTGACCCAACTGAGATTCTTCGTGGCCGCTCAAAAAAATATGTGTAGTAAATTTGGTGTTGGGTGTTGACGGCGAAACCAGTGTTGTTGGGCCGATATATTATGACTACTTTATGACTAAATAATATATTAAGATGACTTTCCGCCTTTATTTTTATTTATTTTTGGTCTAGTTAAACATCATAGAATAATTAACTATATATCGACAAAGACAGCCTAGTTCCCGGGCTCATGAGGAGCGCAAACAAGGTCTTTTGAAAGCCTAATTAATTTTGTAGAGGTATGAAAGTGATATATGAGTTAGATCTGCGCTCGAGAGCTTGCAAAAAAGTAGCCAAAAGTTGTTTGCTTAACTTTCCCGTCAACCAATATGCCACTATCGCATGATCGCACCCTTTTGGCCATCATCTTTCGGAAAGAGCACTAACAAGAAGGCAGCATCATCACTGCTTCATAGGAATCTTCTTCTTCATCAATCTCGATGTCTGAACCATCGCCGAGGATTCCTATCTCTTCAGATTCCTTATCCTCGTTGAGGTTGAGATCTGAAATAGTAATCGACTGCACTCTGGGGTCCTCCTTATAATCTTCACAAGAATCAAAATTCCTACCCAATTCGTCTCTGATACGGCCTCTCGACTTGAGGATTGCCAACATTCTAATCGTGCTTGGAATAAGTCTGTTTCGCTTATTCGTAACAATACTCTTGATCTGCGAGAACAACGACTCCGCCGGTGCGGACATTGCCATAATCGACAAAAAGTCATTGGCCATGAGACGAATAACAG
>JAKUBE010000235.1:0-17963 GCA_030674755.1 Metschnikowia henanensis | reverse complement strand
CCGGGCCCATTCCGTCGGTGACCATGAAAATGACGTTTTGCTTCTGTGGTTTTTGCGGCTTTTCGCTGGATTCGGGGGCGGTTTCTGGACCCCATATTCTGTAGATAAGCGCTAGGATGAGGACGAGTTGTGCCACGGAAACAAGCGGGTATATCCAATTTTTTCTCCGGGGCGGCTTTTTGTATAGGAACGGCTCGTCCATTGTTGAGTCTGTGGTTCTTTTATGTGGAGCGTTCTGCTTTTTGGGGGAAAGAAGTGGTCCCATTCAGGACCTGATAATAGTTCATGGGTCGGGTGCTGGACGGGGTCACGTGCGTTATCGGCGGGTTTCTGCTGTGTGCAGAAAAAAACGTTGTCAACAATGGGCAACAAAACAATAGGCCAACGTCGAAGGGATATGTGCAGGCGGCCGCTGGATTCCTTTTAAAAGGAAGTAGTTTTTTTTTTCCTCAATCATCAAAAGGCTTTGTGTAATGAAACCAATTAACGTTCGTAAAGTGTTAGTAGTGAAGATGATAAGTTCAATAGGACTCTCACGTGGCCTACTCTATATGCAGTGGATTGTGCTCGAAATTAGATTAAATGCTAATTTGTTTTTTCATCACATCGTTTGGTGGTACAGAAATTGGGGTGTAGTTCACGCCATCATAACAGGTCTCGGGTCTCTGTTTCTGAAGTGTCGTGTTTCTAAGATCAAACGCATAGAAATCATGGTATTTGAGTAACCTGGCTCAAGACTTTGGGTGCGCTTTGAAAAGCCTTTAATCGATGAGCTCTGTATTTCTCTCAAGACAGAATTCAGACTAGATTCTTGAAAGCAGTTCTCGTCTGAAGTACGCGAGTCTATAGAAAACCCCAGTTTGAACGACAAAGTAGCTCCTAGAAATCCTCAATGATCTGACCCTCAATGTGTTTCGCCAAGTGTTTTGCAACCACAATATCCATCACCAGAAGCCCAACTAGTTTCTGCAATACAACCCCGCTTCGTCCTTTCACGAGACCCAAAAAAGAAGCAGAGTTCTCGTGAAATTCGGTGAGCGAGACCAACTGAGATTCTACAATCTTGCCCTGGATTAGCTCTCCGGCTTCTGCGAGACAGTGGGTCTTCAGATCCACAATGATCTTGGTGCTTTTGCCCGAATAATGTGTGTTGAGAAACTGCAAATCAAGCTCAATCATGTGTGGCTTGTAGGAGCCAATCAACGAGACGAATTTTGTGCATTTAGCGTCCGTGTTGATGTAATGATCACGAATTATCGCGTCGGTAGATGGCGTGCACCCGAAAATAAGCGAGCTCTGCTTGACTGCCTCACTCACACCAGGATCGCCAGCGGCAAAAAAGTCTATTTTCTGGCCAATAAGCTCGCGGAGCTCTGCAGCCAACTTTGCCGCCGATCCGAAGCTCCGGCTAACTACATGCACGTGTTTCAAATGAGGATATAGCCTGGTGGCCAAGATCACGTGCCAGAAGGCCTGAGGCCCTGCTCCAAAAACCACAAGCGACGTCATTTTCTTATCAGCTTTCTCTGGATCAAACACTTTCACCATACCTACCGAACTGGCCAACGCTGTGCGGAAAGCAGTGAGTGTTTTGGCATTTATCACCGCTAGAAGTTCTCCCAGATACTCGTCAAGCACCGAAATACTACCCTGGAAGCCCAAGCCTTTAGCCAGATTTGAAGGCCCGCCGGTAATGACCTTGACCCCCACGGTTTCCGGCAAAATGCATGGCATGAAAAGATGGGTCAGGTCGGAATTTTTTGTGGTCGATGTTCTCACTGTACGTTCAGGTACTGCGTCCGGAAACTGCTGAAAGTTCGTGAGGCCAGAGAGAAGGAGGGGGATGTAAACATCTAAAAGAGCCCGTTTATCCAACATTTTTAGCAAGTACGCCGAGACAGCCGAGTCTGAAATGACTTTCATGATTGTGAGTTTTTCAAGAGGTTGTTGATAAGTGTTCAATTCTTGACATTAGGTTGAGGTTTGGCACTGGCTTGGACCGGCTGATATTCCGCGCACGTGACTGGCGATATCAACAATAGCGCGGCGTGCGGGCCGGAGCCGGAATCGTCTCTCCTGGCCCGGAACCTGCGCTTCTGCAAGTTGACGTTGGTCTGATAAGCGAGCAGGAAACTGTAAGCGGGTAAAGAAGGGCCCTCTGATAAACGGTCAATGAACGAAGTTGCAAAAGATTGTTTTTGTCTCTTAGCGTTTCGCACATAGAGCAGATTCACCTCTTTTGCCATTGCTTTACCGATTCCTGTGGCCCTTTTGTATATCTTAGTATAACTTTTCCATACTTTCACAGGTCAATATCTTGATACTGATAAGAAGGGTCCATGATTCTGTATCTATTTTGAGATGCCAATGCTTTCAGTCTCGCCAAATCTGTTTTTCGCAAGCACGGATATTCTTTCAATGTTGTAGCTTGCAAATCACCCAACCAGATGTTCACTTAAAAATTCTCCGAAAACGACGCGTATCAAACAAGCTGTGTTCCACATACTCATGAGAACTATTTTTCCAAGTGTAGCAAGGATTAAAGACTGTCGATGGGAGCGATCGATGGCCTTTGGCTATTTTCATCCTGAAACATATCTATCTGGGGTCGAGTGACAGCGAACACATTAGACTGTCGTGAACGCTTCCAAAATTGCATCAAAGAATACCACAATCAAAGAAAAAAGACCAAGCCACAAGTCACGGGATCAAGAAAACAGAGAGTCGTCAAAAGAAGTGTCCCACTGTGACTCGAAAAATACTTCAAGCGCTTCTTAACCATAAACAGAAAGTGGTTTCCGTTTCTCAGCAATTGTGTTGATAAATCCATTTATTTCAAATGTACGAGTGAGCCATCTCTTTCATCGACTGTGTCTTTCTATTCTCACGACCCGCGATACGTGTACCCTCTGATTATCGTCAAAAGCAGTCAGACCTTCTGTTCTCAAGACACTTTAAACGAACATTCATGCTCTAGATAGATCGCAATGAAAAAAAGAACTTCTAGTCATCCACTGCTTAATGAGCGTACAGAGCCACACAGGCCTGCTCTGGCTCAACAATTTTCTGCTCGATCATTGCAGTTCTTTCTCTTTTGAGTTCCGCAAGAAGGTGCTCGATTTCCACACTCCTCGTCTTGGCTGGAAAATGAAGAATGAGTAGCCCTTCTAGTTTGTGAATTAACGAGAAAGCGTAGGCCCGCGAAGTCACGTTGTTCTCCTGAGGGGCCTTGTAAATTCTGAACTTCCATGAAAGCTGTTTAAGCCCAGACAAAAGCGGTGATCTTCCTTGGGTGAGCTCGGTCTCGATAGTCTTCTGAACAAGCGCATTGAGGGCTACTTTTGTAAACAAAAGCTGAGGAGCATTTAGCTCGTGCTGTTTTACTAATGCTTCCAAAATGTCGCCATTTCTAGCGGTCGTAGCTTCCCAAATCAAGAACGATGACCGAACACTGTCTAATTTTGCAATCATGGCAGATTCCTCCCTGATCCCAATGTACTCAAAGTAGAACTTCCACACAATCCTTTCGTAAAACGGCAGGATCTGATGCGATTTGATGAGCGGCCAGAACTCCGTGCCAAAACACAGTCTCAAAACTTTGATGATCTCGAGCGGCTGGTGTAGATCGTGGTACTTTTTCAATAATAGGATCTTGAGCTCAGAGAAGTTGTTTTTGGACCAGCCATGCTTTTCAAACTCCGCGTGGTCGAGATGAGCAACATCAAAAGGAGGCTTAGAGAGATCTTTAAGGCTTCTGTTGAGGAGAAACTGCATCAACAACAGAAGAGTAAGCTGTTTGTCCATATACGACGAGCGGAGAAGATGCAATATTTCCGTCTCGTCGTTTAGAGTTTTTACATACGCCTTGAGGCTTTTTGTTGCCGGCGGCTCGCGGGGCCACGAGGCAAATTCAGAAGCATTCTGCAAATCGGCCATAAGGCTGGCCACCAGGTGCTGATGTGTGTCACGTGACCCGTCGTATTCGGGCACCGGCTGGTTTCGGAACTCGGCATATTCCTCCAAAACAGACCCCTTCTGGAGGTTCCGAAATAGCGAGGGTTTGTAAGCGGTGTTTTTGGCAAGGTCTCTCAGCGGCAGTAGTAGTCCCAAGGCACCTGCTAGAGAAAACGTATCTGTTTTTGTGCTTTTGCACTTTTTGAAAATGAGCCCGAGAGGCCCCCGGTGGGTAAGTCCGGATGAGGTCATTCAAAGTATAACTGACGAAAACTGAAAAGGGGAAGACAATAGAAGGAAAGGGAAGAGAATGGGGGTTGAGCAGTCTGTCTCTGGAGGATGCGTGGGATAATGGTGATCCTCAAAACGTTATGGATGTCTTTGTTTTCTGTCTGAACAAAGCCTGTCTTTTTATGAGTGTGCTTTTTCTACTCTCCTTTCTTAGTACTGCCGCCGAAATATGGGAGTAAGCTCAAAAGATTCAGTATTATGAGAGTACGTGAGTATATCGTATTCAAGTTTAGGTGAAGTCCTTGTAAATGGCGCGAGGCCCCGCGTGACTCGAGTTTGGCCCGCAAAACTTCACAACTCAAGCAGAAAACCATTAGCTTTTTTTTTTTTTAACGAGAAGTACATGTCAAAGCGCTTTTCAGCCGGCTCCACTTCATTCTTCATTTTATCGAAGATCACAGGAGTAGATGTGCCCATAATGTTATGTGCTGTTGGTTCAATAGAGATCACGTGAATCACTCTACTATAATTAAGCAGCGCAAATCTGGGCCCTAGTGGACTAGAGAGCTGTTTCAAGCCAGCAATAACAATGTCCGTGTTATTTTTGGTCCAGATGATACAGGAAATCTTGTCTTCTAGGTAGTACTTGTGAAGGCAAATAAGTGAGAAGGAAAAAAAAAGCTAAACAAAGGACAGTAAGTGATTGCTCGAGATTTCGACCACGGTGCCTAAAATGCACCGGACAGAAGTTTACGATTGCCATCATCCAATGGTTTGTAACTTCTTTGAGACTTCTATAAAGCTTTTAAAGAAAAAAAATGAGTTTGGCGAAACCTGCAAAAATAGTCCCCCAAATACCACTGAAAATACTCCGTATCGTGATGCCCAGTGCCTTAATGACCGCTGAGGCCGCGGTCCAAAAACGGATGGAAAGCATCAATATCGTGATTTGAACGAGAACCTTATGAAACTAGTCCATTTTCGATTATGCTAGGGAGAATGCTGTGCCAGCTGGCTTATAAGTGGCTCTATAAAGTTTAGAGGTTCGTGAAAAGTCATCATTCCTCAAAATAATGAACCCACGGAACATGCCCTTTTGCAACTCCGCTGAGACAACACCTTTCGTTTTTACTGGCATCGGATGAAGCCGATTAGAGCTGAACCACACTTAGGCCGATTAGAGCAAAATCACATTTAAGCCGATTACACCGCATCAAAATACACAACAGACAAACATCAAAGCCGACTGAATCACGTTAAATCATTACAAACCTTATAAGCACACTCTACCATTCCTGGGCCTTGAGCCCGTACTTGGACTTCTTGGCTCCTTTGATGGGCTGCACGAGCTTGGAGCCGCCCTCCAAAAACGAAAACACGTCTCTCCTCCTGGCCTCGTACTTCTGGATAAACTCCTCTTTTTGAAGTGTCAAGCCAATGTCGTCCAAACCGTGCAACAAGCAGTGTTTTCTGAAAGGCTCCACTTCGAAATGGTCGACCAAAACCTCGCCGGTTTCGGAGTCGAGGATCTGTTGCTTGGGCAAGTCGATCGTAAGCTTGTTGCCGGCCGTGGCTACCGGGTATAACCTCGACAAAATGGTCTCCTGCAGGAGGCGGATGGGCAACAAGCCGTTTTTGAACGAGTTGTTGTAGAAAATGTCGCCGAACGAGGGCGCAATCATGGACTTGATCCCGAAATCCTTGAGCGCCCAGGGCGCGTGTTCACGCGACAGGCCACACCCGAAATTGTCGCCCGTGACTAGCAAGATTTCTGCGTTTCTGTAGGGCTCGACATTTAAGGGGAAGTCGGTCTCGACATCCTGGCCACTGGCGTCCTTGACAAACCTCAACTCGTAGAACAAGCCCCTTTTCAAGCCGGTCCGTTTGATAGTCTTCAAAAACTGTTTGGGGATGATGGCGTCGGTGTCCACGTTGCTTTTGTCCAAAGGCGCAGTAATGCCCGTCAACACCTCGAACTTACCCATTCCAGAAGAAGAAGAAGCACCAGCAGAAGAACAAGAAGGTCCAGAGGAAACAGCCTCTTTCGTGGACTCCAAAACAGCCTGGCTCTCGTCTCTCGGAATATCCTTCAACCGGTCGTCCGCAAAAGCGTCCGCTTCCAAAGGCAGTTTTTCGTGCTCGTAAACGGCGTCCTGCAATTCCTGGTCCTCGCCCAGCTCGCCCAGCGTAATCTGAATCGCGGCCTCGTCGCTCGTATCGTACTGCCATTCTCGGATATCAAAAAAATGGCCTTTTATAGCGGCAGCAGCAGCCATGGCAGGCGACATCAAGTGGGTTCTGGAACGGGCGCCCTGGCGGCCCTCGAAATTCCGGTTGGACGTCGAAGCACATCTTTCTTCGGGGTCCAAAATGTCTGGATTCATGCCCAAGCACATGGAGCAGCCGGCCTCCCGCCACGAAAAACCGGCGTTTTCAAAGATTTTATGCAATCCCTCCTTCTCGGCCTGTTTTTTGACCAAACCCGAGCCGGGCACGACCAATACCAACTTCACGTTATCGGCCTTCCTATGGCCCTTGGCCACTTTCGCAGCCGCACGCAAATCCTCGATTCGCGAGTTCGTGCACGAGCCAATGAACGCCTTGTCGATGGAAATCTGCTTGAGTGGCGTATTGGGCGCCAAGCCCTGGTACTCGAGCGCCCTTTGCATGCCCGCCTTCCTGATCGGGTCGGAAACTGTGGCTGGATCGGGAACTTTGGCCGTAATAGGCAATGCGTCCTGTGGCGAATTGCCCCACGTGATCGTGGGCACGATCTCCTCGGCCTTGATCTGGATGTCGTAGTCGAAAACAGCGCCCTCGTCCGAATAGAGCGTCTGCCAGTACGCAAGGGCCTTTTCCCACTCGGCTCCTTTCGGACATAACGGTCTGCCCTTGATATAGTTGAACGTGATCTCGTCGGGGCGGATCATTCCTGCACGTGCCCCGGCCTCGATCGCCATGTTGCAGATCGACATTCTGGCCTCCATAGACAACGCCTCGATGGCGGGACCGGCAAATTCAATCACACACCCGGTGCCACCTGCAGTACCGATGACGCCAATGGCATGTAAGACCAAATCCTTGGACGTGATTCCCGGGGCCAAGTCGCCGGAAAAGTACAAGCGCATGTTCTTGGACTTCGTCTGGATGATGGTCTGTGTGGCCAAAACATGCTCCACTTCGGAGGTCCCGATGCCAAACGCTAGCGAGCCAAAAGCACCATGTGTCGAAGTATGCGAGTCGCCACAAACCACCGTTGTTCCGGGTAACGTGAATCCCTGCTCTGGGCCGATCACGTGCACGATTCCTTGTCTGTCGTCGGCCATGCCGAAGTAGGTGACGCCAAAATCCTTGACGTTTTGCTCCAAAGTCATCACCTGCAATTTGGAGTCCTCTTGCTCGACGAAACTCTCGACGTTTTTGAACGCCGCACGCAGCTCCGTGGGGATATTGTGGTCCACGGTCGCCAAGGTACAATCGGGCCTGCGGACGGCCCTTTTGGCGTTTTTCAAGCCCTCAAAAGCTTGTGGAGATGTCACCTCATGCACCAAGTGCCGGTCGATGTAGATAAGGTGCGACCCGCTTTCGTCCTTGTGGACGATGTGGTCCTCGAATACCTTGTCGTATAATGTTCTGGGCTGTGTGGGGGCAGGCATAGTGCGGTAGTATTTTTTGGTGGTGGGGTTGGGGAATATTGGAGTATTTAAAGCAGCTGGAAAATTGGCCATTGGTGGTGACGCATCCCGGAACCGGCGCGGGACCGGCGTGGGCGGCGCCGCCAATCACGCGCGCGCAATTCGTCACGTTGCAGCGAACGGCGGGTTATATGCAGGACGCCTGGTGTCCGGTTCCGCATGCGGAGTCCTGGGCCGTCCGGGACACCGGTCGTGGCCCGCCCTCTTTTCTCTCTACCTCTAATATCTTTCTCGCTTGTAATGGGGCCCTTTTCATTTGATGAAAGATAATGAGACTGTTGTTTTGGTGGGCGGGGCTATTGAATTAAGGCGAAGGTTCGTGCACCTCTACTACAAGTAGGCGAGGGAGGGCAGTCCACGTGATCAACATCAGAAAAACGTGCTCGCTATGCTCTGAGCCCCGATGCACGTCTTGCTGTAGTTACCATTCTATGCTTACAACTTCACTGTAGACTCTACTGAGGGATCCACTTCCATTGGAGTTCTTGTTGCTGGAATATCACTTTGTTTATAATTTCTGAAGACGTATGTGACTAGTGGCTGCTAACATAATTGATCGAGACACCACTGAGCATAGAGTTTTATTTCATCGAGGGAAAAACCAAACGTTAGTAATCTTATCAAAGCATCTAAAGGTTCAAAGCAAAAAGATCGTGGAACGTGTGCATGTAGCATATCTTTATGTGGGTATTCGAAAGCTAGGTAACTGAACCGGGCCGTACCATATAAAGCCATGCCATCAAAGACATTTGCTACCTTCTCTACTAGTTACTTTGGAAGTTTACAACCGAAGATTATTTCACTACCAAGGATCTCCATGAAAAGCGTACTGAAGTACTCGGCGTTTGTAGAAAATTGTTCGAAACAGAGAAAATAGCTCCAAACCCTGACTGTTTGGAATCAAAAGCGCCTACATTAGTCGTTCTTTCTCAGAGCAACACGCTGGTTAGTTTGCTCCCCTTTTTTTGGATTGAGAAATAATCTTGTCAAATTTGACTCTTCAACTCACTGACCAAAACGTTTTTTTTTGAGCTCTGATTCGTTACCAAAGGACGGATCGAACCTTGGATGAAAAGGCATCCCATTAGTTTGTTCAAAAGTGAAACATGAGGGAAAGATATTGAGCATTTTTTTAGGTGAACATATTCAATTTAAGGTTTCAGTAATGTTGCCAAGAAACTCTTAAAATTAGGCCGGGTTTTGCAGCCAAGAGAAAAGAAACAAAAGGATATATGGCGTAATTCATGTCAATGGTCAAAAAGCGCAAAAATCTACTGCGGGTCAATAGATGACAATTTTCAAGATCAACTTCGTTCGATAGCCTAGAATACCAAATCTAAGTAGGTGACTTGTGAAATAACGGTGGCAACCTTCTTTGTCCCTAGCCACAGTTTTGGATTGTCCAAGATTTCCGAAAGTCTCTACAGCTCCTTTTGTCTGTCACCAAAGAAATAAGCACAAAATGAAATCCTACAATCCATCATGGAAACGCAACTCAATGAAAACAAAACCTTTACAAAAGAATTCCAAGACACATATCACTTGGACTACCCGAAACACCTCAAAGCATCCACCCCCTTCCATTTTGTCCCATATTTTGCTTCCATCCACACATGTCTCTGAATCAATCAAAATCTTTGTCGAGCAATTGCTCGAGATAATACACGCCTGCCCAAGTGTCTCCTCTGAGAGAGTAGGCACGTAATTGGCTGATGCTATATGAATTAATTTGCAGCCTTTCCAAGCTTCAAGCCATAGTCCCTTAGTGAACGGATTTTCGCCTCATCTGTCTCAGTGGGGCGGCCGTTATTGCCGTATCTGTACCGATAGGCCTTGTGATAAAACGCCTTTGCCTCTTTCTTGAACGCCTCCACATTGAAGTACATACAAATGTTCCCCTGGACAATCTTTTCTGAGCACAGCTCCGAGCCACTCTTGTCAGTGTCTCCAATGAGCTTCTCACATTCCTTGTAAAGTGTTTCAACTTCCCCTGCCTGTGAAACAGAAACACCAATTGCCTTTGCCTGGTCGGTGAGCTCGTTGAACCTCACCTTGGCCTTAAAATACTTGTCGTCGTCCAATTGCACGCCCGAAATACTGCTCATAATATCGCTTTTAACCAGCTCAAGTACAGGGACTAAGGATTCGTTGAAGTTTCGGGTGAGCTTTTGGATTCTCTCGTCGTACTCTTTTCTCGATTCGTAAACATTTCTGTAAATGTCTAAGTTCTCGATTTTGTAGCCGGTGGTGCTTACAGACGTGTTTCCACTTTCAGTGGCTGTGGCTTCAGGGAGTTTGATACCACTTGCGCCAGAAACGGCGATATAAATAAGAGCTGGAAAAGCAAGTCTCATGATTGGAAAGATTTAATTTGAAATCAAATTGATGAGGATTAAAAAAAAAACACGGTGCGTTCAAGTGGCTACTTATACAACGAGATCTCGTAGGATCCCGTTGATTCCGTTATTTCTACGACAGTCAAGCATCATAGTTTCATCGATAGCCAAGAAGTACTTGTTTGAACGGAAACCACGGGATTGTCGTTTCGAAAGGAATTTATGAAATTCGGAGCGCATTACTGCTGAATCTCAAGACAACGATAGCGCTTTGTGAAGTACAGGTCATTTAGAAATTGAAAAACAGCCAAAGGCTCTTTCTTTCAAAGACTTTTCTTATTTAAATGCTCATCTTTTGTCATAATAGCGGTCTTGAGATTGTGATAGCTATGCGGGACTTTACCACCATCTAGTTAAACAGCCTCGAGGTTGTAGGACAAATAAGATACAAGGGTTTTTTTTCCTTTGAGATCCCCGGAATTCACTTGTTTTGTATGTATGCAAGATTGCTTTTGACGACGTACGCTTGAATGTACTGCATCGTATTGAACAAAGCCGCTACTTGAGCTTGTTGCGAATTCACTTTTTGAGATCATTTTGATAAGGGCCTGTAGTCAGAAAAATCCTGATCTTGCGAGATTAAATCGCTTACTCCGATTCCTGTCAGCTTACAGCCCGAAAATAACTAGGTTTGCTCGGGAAACTGGTCGATTTCGTGAATTCCAGAACAGCTTGTTGATGTTTTTTTCCTCCATGTATTAGCATAGTTATTCTTCTGAATTTTCTGACGCAATGGTCAGCAGCCTTTGGTCGGTGCGCTGAAATTAGTGTAAATATGGTTTCAGTCTTGTATGCTGCGCCTTTTTTGACCAGCTTTGTGATCTTGGCTTTTGCGAAGAATTAGGAAAAGGTCGGAGTCTTATTGGTTTCTTGTGATAATTACCATCTTGTCTAATTTTTATCCCCCTACCATTCAAGGGACACTTCAAAATCAAGTGCAAGCCAGATCTCCAACCCCTAACAAAGCCACATGAGCTTCAAGTAAAAACTTAGGTTTTAAGAAAGATTCAACAAGCGGAATTCGAGACGAAGTCCTACGTTCATTGTTTTCATAGGCACGATAGGTTCACCTGCGAGAAAATGAAACGATCCCTCACGTCGGAGTTTCGATATATGTTCCCTAAAATCATTGAAGACACCTCTACACAAAGATACTTGACTAGTAAATTATAGTGTATTAGTATTTACATTCCGTCGAGCCAAAACAAGCACACGCGATAGAGTGCGTGATCTCTTACATGTCATTTTGGGCTTCGAGAAAAATGCAACACTGATCTCAAGACCGGCCTTGGCCTTTACAGTGAAAACCTTGAAGAGAGAAAGACGCGGATCCCAAAAAGTCTCTTTATTCTATATGTATCTACATTTCTCTAAAAATCCTCAAAAGCCGGCTTGCTCACATCTCTGGAAAAGTCTTCAATTCATTTGATCAAGCCGCAGGCGATCGCACTAGTTGGCATACTTCGAGCGGGCCCGCAATTTAGGGCCGTTGAGATAAAAGAAGATCGGAATGAGAAGCAAAACCAAAAGCGCAATTGCCAAGATCATTGTGCCCCATGCCACAGGATACTTCAGCGTGCTCAAATTGATAAAGAGCGGCCGTGCAAAAAGCGGGAACGCGCCTCCCATGACTGCTCTCAAAAAGATGTTTCCGGCGAAAACAGACGCCAAAAACCGGTGGAACGACATCCCGAAATAGTTGAAAAGCGTCTGGTAGGCGACAAATGCCCCGAACATGAATGCGCCAGCGCCTATCATCGAAGCTATCCAATGCACAGAGGCCGAGGCCGTCCATGCAAAAACAATCATCCCAAGACTCATGGCAAGACTGCCGATGATACACACAGGAAGATGCACCTCAGGAGGAAGTGTTTCCCCTTTCAACAATTTCTTGGTGAATCGGTGGTAAATGATCGGCAAATACACGCATGCGCCGATCAAGAGGCCGATGATTTGTGACATGTAACTGGCACCCAAACCCACCAAGCTGAAGCCATAAGTCTCCAAGTAAACAATGGGAAACGCCTCGAACCAGAGGTACAAGATGGCGTAGATGAGCCCCAAGTAGATGTTGATTAGGAGCACCACGGGCTCGAAAAGTATGATCTCGAACGGGCGCCAGAACGTCTCGATGAGGGTCTGGTTGAGTTCTTTCCCCTCTATGTCGAGATGGCCCTGGCTCACGATGTTCGGGTTGCCCGTGAGCTTTCTCAATCTCTCTGCCTTTCGATAAAGAAGAGTGTTTGTACTCAGTTCAGGGAGGAACACACTGAGCACGAGAAACGTGACCCCGGACACAATGCACAAGAACCAGAACGGCCAGTGGTAGCTGCCGCTATCGGAGATAAGCCCTGCTCCGATGATCGGCCCGAAAGAGGGCGCCGAAACTTGTGCTGCGGACCAGATTGCTAGCGAAACAGGCATCCAAGGTCTGGCCGTGATATCGCCCACAGATGCGCTTCCGGTGGCCAAACAGGGGCTGCCAAAGATGCCGCCCAAAAACCGCAAAACGCACAAAGACGCTATGTCCGAAACCAACGCCGTGGGGATCTGCAAAATGAAGAAAATGAACGTTGACACGCTGTAAATAACCGTGCGGCCCAAGCGAGCATCTTCCGAAAGCGGCGAGAGCATCATGGGCCCGATTCCGTATCCAAAAACAAAGAGCGAAAGCGGCAATGTGGCCTTCACTCTGTTCACGTGCATTTCTTCCATAATCAAGTCCACGCCCGGCGTGTATATTGCCGAGGCCATGTAGATAAACGTGGTCAATAGCGAGATTTTCAATATGAACACGCCTTTATAAAATAGTGGCCAGTTGTAGGGGTTTTCGGGATCGTCGTCGCCATCCCACGTGACGATGATTCTCTCTGTACCCAGCGTTTTCAGGTGAGATTCGTCTCCGCAAATCGTAGACGCAGACGACGAGATCACGGGTGTTTCTTGATTAGGAAAGTCCGTCTTTTCACTTGCATTGATATCGTAGACTGGCGGTAAAACGTACGAGGGTTCCTCCTCCTTGTGCCTAAAAAGCCTGCGTCCTGAAAGATGGTACACTAGAGTGCCAAAAGACGAGTCTCGAACGATCTGATAAAGCATCGGTTGAATGGCCACTAAAAGAATGAGTGGATTCTAAATATTCTCAATCTCCTACAAAGCATTGTGTTCGATGCGCTAAACTTTATATCCCAGGGTTCGAAGAAAGCTGAGTAATCTTGCATCGAGCAACGGGTTTTCGGGGCTCGCTCCAAATTGCTCGGTTGCTTAATTAACGCGCAGCGCCTAACGCGCAGGGGCAAAGTGAGCTTCGGAGCGCCAGGAAAAGATAACACTATTATGAAACCAAAGTATGTGCTTTATGCTACAAGCAAGCCAAATCGTTCTAGCTGCGTCAATGCTTTTTTGACTAAAAATATGCAATTATCTGGAGGTTTGGCCTGGCTAACTAATCTATATCTTTTTTCAATTTGCGCTGTCGCTCGCGCCGCATGCGCGCCGCACTCGCATGCGTCTTCTCACATTTCGGGTTCTTTGATTTGTAATACGGCGCGGCTTAGAAATGAGAAAATGTGTGCAATTGAAGCACCTTTAAAGCAAGAGTCCTGAGTGTTCATTTTGCAGCGATGGGTTCATCATGCGTCACGCTTGCATAGGCTGAAGAATCTGGCAGATGTCGAAACTCAGGAGTCTTCTTGGGGAGGATACAGGTACAGGTTATGTATGACGGTTTTTTGAGCAATTCGTTCGATGCTTGCTCGAACTTATTCCCAAAAATGTGCGAATTTCTTTGATATACACCCATCCCCGGAGGCTAAAGAAGTCGTGTGTTTCCCAAAGTCCGTAGGGAGAATATTCTGGTAACAATAAGGAGTCTTGTGGGGCTACATTGTCGAAAATGTTTCAAGGAGCGAATTTTGGATTCAGGTATTGTCTGACCTGGACGGATTGAAAACTGCCCAACAATCGTATCCTTTAATCAGATTAATTAGACGAAAAGAAGTCTGGATAAGGCGGACAAGCCGCCGGTATGGTCGGTTCGTGAGCTCTTGTTTAGCGCGACGTTATGAATATTCTTAAGCCATGACACAACGAACCCCGATGATTCGATGATGCTCCAGAATCCCGTTTTGGTCCAGCATACAGAGGTTTCAGATTTGCCTTGTAATGGTTTAATACCCCCACTCCGTCTTGAGCTGGAATGCAAGTCGGCAAATATCGGAAAGTGCGTAGTGATTTTCAGGGGTGCTCCCGGATAATTCGGGAGCGATGGTGAGAAAGGAGCAGTCAACAAAAGAACAAAAACTTCAGAACAAACAGTCACATCTGATTGCTGGGGTCGAAACATCATCGAGATATGAGAGTAGACAACAAGTACCGAGTTTTGCAGAAGTTCACGCCTTCATTAATCTGGTGGAGGACCAAGCAAAACCCATTTGACGAGTGAAGAGTCTGACACGGCGACTAGTGTGAATTCTACATTTCAATACAATAAGGAGAAGAAGAAGAGGAGGAATATGTGGAGAATGGGTGTACTTGAATCTAGTTTTGCGTAGTCCGTTGGTCCTCGTTCACGTTATACTCGAAACTTACAAGAAGGAGTCGAAAGATAAAGTAGTACACTTTAACAAGTAATACAAAGATTATATACTTGTGATGAATACAAAACGATCTTCCACATAAATCACTCCGAAGTAATTATGATGTTTCAAAATAGCAATAAAAAAATCGGTAAGATGGGACCGAGGGCTAAAGACTCATGGTCGTGTATACCTCAAAGAACTTTGACAGCATTCTAGACTGTACTAAAGCAAGCGGCCTGAATAAAACCACGCCGTACTGCACAATGCATGTCTGCTTCTCCTAGCGAACCATTCTTTCTTATAAAAAATATGAACAAGGTCCGTCTGACTTGGTATATACAGTAATGGCAGTTATTTAATGTGTTTGCATGCGAAAACGTCAAAAACTAGACCGTTTGCGGGCATCAATGACCGAAAAGCTTGTGTTTTCGCATTGTAGAGATCCGAGAAATTTCGCGCGTGGAATTGGAGGTACATATGCCAAGTCTACATTGTGCATGATTTTGATGGAGAGCTTCTACATACCTCGTCCCACGGTTTGCTTTAAGAGTTACAAAATAATGTTAATCACAATGATAAGCGGTAAAAATTTTGCTTGTTCTAGTTAGACGATGTGCCTTAATGACATCTCGAAATGTATTGCTATATATCTCCCGAGTGGTTATGAATTCCCACAGTGAGTGGATGATTGTGCGGCTTTAGCCTTAACCGTCCGTACGAGAAATTTAAGCCCAACAGACTGGGAGATCCCGGTTTCGGGTCTTTCCAACAAAAACTCGACTGTTTCCAGATTTAGGTCATGTGGCTTATGGTGAGCTAATTGATTCGAAACCACACTTGTTTCCAATGGTCTCAGTATCAAATGTCTTTTCAGATCATACGTAGCAAAAGAAATGTGCAATTGCATGATGATTCGGTGCTACGTTGAAAAAATTCTTGGGTTTTTCAAAGATGATCAAGAGATTCAGCACCAACTTCAGCATACACACTGATGGGGATGTTCGTGACTGAGGTCCACCCAGAATAGTATAAGCGTAGTCGAGGTCATAAATCGTTACATAGTCACGGGCTTTCTTTAGCGCAGTCGCAAAGCAGTTTGATGACTATTTGTTGAATAATCTAATAAGGTAATTGGACCGATTATTCATAGCTTGACGCGAGAAAAAAGTGCTGAGGAGAGTTTAGAAATTCGAGTATCTGTTCCGCCTTTAGTAATACAACTTTATTTCAATTGGGCCCATCCCTTCTGCTTTCAATTTGCTAACACCCGTCATTTTTTTAAGACGCTAAGAGACTGGGTATATACCGTCTATCGCTATAAATAAAAGACATGCCATTATTTACTAATTTCATAAAAACAATTTCTTGGTATTATTTTGCGAATATCTAAAATGAACCATTCTTCAGAAAAGAAGCGAATCGCCCTTAGAATAGTCATACGCTTTTGAGTAAGTCATTTATCAAAAGCTCATACGAGCCTCATATGAACGTAAATTTAATTCAATATACCGTAGTATAAATTGAAAACAAGCAGGTGCTAGAATGGAGGCACGCGGCCCATATAACAAACACTTGACTTTCTGTATCTAGGAAATATGCTACAGTGACAGGAGATCCGACAAAAAGAAAGTCTCACTCAAAAGTCTCGTAAAGAGAGAGCCCTAATCAAAAGCTTACGGGAGAAGAAGTCTCAGTGGCACGAACAGAAAATGCCCCAAAACCCCTCTTGCTTAAAAGCTCGCGCGGCGACGCAACGTGATCTGGATGCACAAATCTCGACTTTTTCGTTTTTTAATCCAAACTCTTCATGCGCATTTTTGAAAAGGGCTCAAAAAACTTTCTAAAGATTTTTTCCTGATACTCTCGATGAGCGGATCAACAAAATTGAGAATACTGATTTTTTTGGCAGCCTTTTTGTCGTCGCACTTAAAGCCCGGTGATGTGTCGCACCAGCTAATAAAGTACCTTGACTAAGCTCCAAAATGATCATCACAAATTGTGATGCTGTACTATTCCCAGAGTACAATTGGGACTCCTTCAAGCTCTCAAGCGATCGGCTTCGATCTCGCTTCCCAAACACGCTTTAATCTATATCGCCAACTCCACGTTGTGACTCCTGGATGTACGGGTGTTCAACCCTCGCCCCGGCCTCAGATCAAAATACACCAGACTGCCTCGTTTGCGCTTCCAGATCTGCATCGGTGGAAACCACTATCCACACCAAAAGTCACCACGAACATTTCATCGAACGTTTGAATAGAACGTTCTTTCTTGAATCAAAAATTCTCCCAATATCTTTATGATCCCTCTTGGAAGCCGGCGGCTGAAAATCCGGCCGCCCCGAAAACTCAATGCAGCGCACGAAAATGGCTCCAAAAATCAGGTCGATTACTCGGCCCAATGGAACACTATTGCCAACGCCATCGTGCACATCCAGAACAAAAACGTGCTGAGTCTTCTGTACGAACAACTATATAGAATAGCTTATACTCTAGTGCTCCAGAAATTCGGCGGCAAACTCTACGACGATGTTTCCGGGATTATAGCCGAGCATCTTCAGAACCGCCGTTCAAAGGTGCTTGCGATTCTTGACGCTTCTTTCACAAACGCAAACGAGGAGTTTCTCAATGCCATGTGCAACGAGTGGGATGAGCACTTGCAGCTGATGAAATTCATCAGCGACGTGTTGATGTATTTGAACCGCGTCTACGTGAAAGAATGCAAAAAGCTCTTGGTTTACGATCTAGGCATCGCGTTATTCGATGAACACTTCCTCCGACACGGCGATATGGAAGCGGCACGGTCCTTGGTGCATATCATAAACCAGGAGATTGCCAAACTGCGCTCAGAGGCGGTTTCCACACGACTGCATGTGATGAAGATGATCGCCATGTTGGAGGTTGTTTCCGAGGACCGGTCGGGCGGAAGCCTGGCCCCCGGCTTGCCGCCAGGCACGCTGCCACACACTCAGTTTGACCTTTACCACGATCTTTTTGAAAAGGAGGTGCTCCTGGGTTCTGAAACATACTTTACTGCGGTCTCTGATGAGGCCTTGGCGTCGCTTCTGGGCACGAAATATCTACATGAAATATACCGGCTAGTCAACG
>JAKUBE010000234.1:0-18124 GCA_030674755.1 Metschnikowia henanensis | reverse complement strand
CTTGCGGAATTTCTCCTGCAACGACTGGTTGATGAAGCTGATCACCTCCTCCTTCCTGGGCTTTTTAGGGTTTGCACTGAGCACGTTCCCGAGAGACACGTTCTTGAACCCAACGTTCAACCGCACGTCGTCATAGTTTGGAATGTTGATCCCTGCAGGACACCCGGATCCGGCAAACGTCAAGACTTCCAAAGAGGTGAAGTCGGGTGGCGTGAACGTGTCTTTCTCGAAAAACTTGTCCCAAGGCAAGTGGGGAATGAGCACCGAGGCGTTGTTCACCAACGTGGCAAATTTCGCCGTTCTGTCTTGGTTCACCATCGCCACCAACCCTTCCCATTCGCCACGAACTCCCGAGGGGTCTCTGTAAGTCTCGATGAATCCAATATTAGATTCTACAAGCGGCCCGAGGTCCTTCACCCAGTGGACCTGCGACTGTTTGTGGGCATTCATGGATCCTGTCTCAAAGGACTCTGCATATGCGTCAAGCATTTTTAGCTGCGTCTCGTTAGCCGCCACCGTCTTTGCTTGTTTCATGTGGTGCGTGATGTGCACAAACTCGTTTGCATGATCGCCAAACTGGATCAGGACAGAGGCGCCAGAGGGCAAGGCAATTGCCTCCTTTGGGTAGTAATCAGTAGTATTTTCCTTGGCAGCGCTCGCCACATGCACCACAAACTCAGTGGCGGAGTTCTTTGTCACCCTTGTGTTTTCAGGCATGATGCCCCTGGCGGCTAAAGCGGCGTTGATGGCCTCCACTTCGCTCTTTGTGATCGTGTCGGCACATTCGGGATAATAGTTTGATAAGTGGCCCTTTTCCGGCCAGCCCAAGAGCACCACGTCGGTGGAGAACAAGCCGCTTTCAATCGAATCGTAAAGCTTTACTAGCCCCAGATCTCCGGCAGAACTTACAATGGACCTGAACTGATCTTTGGTCAATCTAGGCACAAACTTCTGGTCCCCAAACGATTTGTAATTGCCCAAGTTCGACAAAAACTGGGACGCGTACTCCAAATAAGACGTCACCAGCAGCTGGTCAAGCACGTGGCCTTCGGTCACATTCTTCGACAACCTTTCAAAATACTCGTCCGCAGATTGCGGGGATTTCAACGCCAAGTGCACGCCCAAAATAAGGTCGTAAATACCCTCGCTTTCGGGCGATACCGATCTGAGCACGGCGCGAGTGCCCCAATGAGAAGCCCGTGACAAGTGGTGGGCGTAGATTTTGGCGTTTTTCGTGGGCAATTGCTCAAAATGCTTCTTGGCAGAGAGCATGATGATCGGCGCCTCCGAGTCTGCAGAGAAAGGCGTCATTTCAGCGATAAGATTCGAGAATAGTCAATCAACGAAGATGGTTTTCGGCTGCAAACAAAAAACACAAGTCGCAAAGAAAAATAATCTCTTGCTGATGAAGAAGTCCGGAGATAAGTGTTATAAGAATTCTGGGCAAGCCCTGTGTTCGCGTGGCTCTGGCCCAAAATGGTGCGTTGGCCAACTTGGCACTAGGGCCGTGGCGTCAGGTTTCGCGGGGAAACGGGGCCTCCGGTTCGTGTGGCAGGCCCTCGCGGCTTCCGGTTGGCCCGATGAAATCGGGATTTTTTGGCCCCGTGGCGCCGCACACATGCGGCTGGAGCCGTAGGGCCAGAAAGCCAGAAGGCTGGAAAATGTGATTTGAGTCACAGTAAAGAAAGTATTTTCCTGTAACGACTTCTGATTTTGGATGAATAGTGCTAGCGATACTTTTTGTGCTCTCTGATTTTTATTTCATCTATGCTTGAGTGATATACTGGTGGGGTATAAGTCGAGACTAATTTATTAGGACGGCCGGAGTGGGCAAGATTCAGGTCGGATACTGCTGCGAAAAGACAGTGCGCTATTCTGTCACTGGGCTACTACTATTTTCGGATACACTGCCTTTCTATTCAAGTAGAAGGAGAGATTCAGTTGGCTCTCTGGCTTTCCAAAATCGAGAAGCTTTAAGCCCGAACTGCGCGACTGCCTTCAAAAAGAGGAATCCCCTAATCACTCTGGCAGGGTCTTAGTCTTAGCGTATACCCCATCTAGAATGAAAGCTCATGCCCATCTAGAATGAAAGCTCATGCTCCCAAATAACCAACAGATTTTTCTAAAGGAGTACAGTGCCAGGAGGGCGGTGATTCCAATACTTAATCTCTTCTTAGCCAAAAGTAAACGACATTCAAAAAATGTGCTTGTTTGCACGCACAATCTTCGATGGATCGCAGTTCATAATTATTATGTGGCTCGCTTATCTTTGTGAAGCGAGCGAATCTTGAGTACCACTGATTCTTTACTCAAGCTGTGTCCCAAATAGTGCCGAGCCAACGTTCTAGAAGTTGGTTTGGCCCTCTCCGTAGACATAGCTTCCAAGAAGCCAGATTCTTTGCCTCGCAGCTGCACTTCTGCATGTATTGGCATCATCTGGTGATTTTGTTTCTGAGTGTTAGCTCAAGCTTATGAAATGACACCAAAAATGGCGAAATTAGATATGCATCACCATGGTGCCCTTTGACATGGAAAACCTCAATTATCTCGATAGTCATAAACCCTTAATTTCATTGATAGCTTCCTGGACTGCTAATGCCGTAGAGGAAAACCGTCTTTTGCAGCCAATTCAGGTTATAGCGCGAGCCTGAGGCATTTGCGGAAAAAATTACGGAATCATTCAAGTTGTGTACTGATTGGTACCCCTATTCTCTGTTCAAAAGTTTGAAAGAAATTTGGAAATTCGGGCCCCCAACATTTTCATTTAAACAAAAGCTTTGCGACATGACCTAACTATCTCACACCAGAAGCCACCTCCTGGATGATCCCAAATGGTATTGACTTAACAGTGCAACATACAACCTTAAAATACCGTTTTACTACGATCTTTCTACATTTGCTTCTTTCTCGATAAATTCTATCTCGACAATGTGCACTAAAGAATGCTAAGCAGAGCACTCTTCCCCCAATATTCGACGTGATACGATGTTTTACCCAAATCATTTAACGGCAGTACCCTAAGTTATCCCCTGAAGATAAACAGAAGATCACCCTGTAAACTTGTAAATACCTCATTGACAAAGTCATGAATTCAAAAGCCCGTAATTTCAACAGTACTTTTTTCAGAAAACCCAATGCTCTTCGCCTGGCATTTGGCGGGCCAAAGTCGCAAGGCTTATCTCCGCCTCAAAGCTTCGCTCCTCAAATAATGTCCTGATATCCCGAGGAACTCCCGTGAGCCGCCGGAAACTGTTTCCCCACACGTGAATGCTGCGCCAAAACAGAAAGAGCCGATTTTCATAATTGCTCACACGAAGATCGAGGTCTCCGCGGGAATCGTATAAGGTTATGAGCCGGAGATTGAGCTCAATGATACGATAAAGCCAGCGATGCCCTGGGCGCTCGGATAAATTATAGCTCTTTAGATCGACGGCGGCTTCTTGCATTAGACGATAATATCCAGTAACAAACTTGAGCTGAGTTTTCATATCGCTGCTCAGCGAGTTCAGTGAGTCGACAGTTTTCGTGAGCTCTTCATGCGCCTGTTCCAATTTCTCTGCCTCGTACCCGAACCCGACAAAATCGAAAGTTTCTCTGAAAATAAACGATTTCAATTTTTTGAAGAAAACATCAATCTTCTTCTGCTCCACCAAAGTATTGAGTGGTATATCCGCTGACTCCGAACCGTCAACTTTTCTAGCATGGCCTGTCAATATCTGTTCACCGATAGAATACTTGAGCTCTTTGATATGGGTCTGCTGCGTCTCGATCTGGTTGGTCACGAGGTTGGGATCATTAACCATCTCCAAAACTGCACCTTTTACCAACGCTGTCACCAAAATCGTGAGATAAACTTTGAATATCATTCTCATAATCGATCCTTTGTTAATAAGATATGTTGATTTGAGAGGCGAATTTACACTTCTTATAAGATAGACCGTGGTTTTTTAATACAACAAGATTTCAGAATCATGAGATACCACGTTACATAGTTCCAGGTTGATGAAACTAGGCCCCTTCTTTCTGTTGGCTAACTAAAAAAGTAATGCATGGGGAAATTCAGTTTGTTTGTGTTGAAGAGGATTATCGATGTAGTTGATCGCAGGCCTCACACCCCGTTATCTGTTCTTCTTTTCGGCATCATGAAGACGATGAATTTAAGCCAAGGCATTTGCGAGATTCCTTTATAATTTTTTTTGAAGCAAAGTACTACATAAGGTATGTTTAGTGGAACAAGAAGTGTGCAATGGATATGTAACAGCTCCACATTAACACAAGTCACTAAACTTTCTACTTCAGTCACAAAGTTCAATCATGAATTTGAATATACAGCTGTGAACAGTCTTCATCCACTCGCAGATCTTGAAACGCTTGAGGCATCAAATCATATATTGTACGAATGTGTGAATGTCATTCTATGAAAGTGACCCTGTGCTGAGTTCACAACTTTTTTAGTGTTATCGTGTAGATCCTCAATTTCATTAGAAAATATCATTAACGGACTCATCATACTTCCAGCCAATCCGAGGTTTTTCATCATCCTTTCCTGAGTTTCGAAATCCGTAGATATTGTCTTCTCCACTCATCAAAATCTCGGGCCTGTTTAAAACAGCTGATCATGGAGATAATTTTGTAAAGCTGTAAACAATCCAATGCAAAGACACAAATGACATGATTTCCATTCAATACTATGGAACAAAGAGCACGTAGAAGTAAAACGAGAGAATTCCGCAGGAGACTAAACACGTTCCACGTGTGCAGCTTCCGCCTTCAGCTCCTCGACGACATCACGGATCCCGTCCTCGCCAACCTTCTCCATCATGTGGCCCACATCAAAGACCTCGACCTCGGTGTGTTTGAACTTTCTGGCGGAAACGCCCTGGCTGAACAACAAGTCCATCTCTGCAAAGGTGCGGCCCTTGGTTTCGGGCAATTCAAACCAGCACCAGATAGAAGAGAGGATCGCAAGGCCGCCCCAGAAAAAGCCGGTCTTGGCCCCCCAGTTCCACGCGGTCGGGTTCAACATATAAGGCATGATGATGGCAATGACCAAGCCCGAGAGATTGTAGAGGTTCCGCGCCAAAATGACCGTTTTCGTTCTGAGCTGCGTGGATGGAAGCTCCGTCACCAAGCAGTAACAGATGGGGCCCACGGAGATGTCGTACACAAACGTGAACACCAAAAGCAACGAGCCAGCGCCCCAGGACGCGCCCTTGGAGCTGACTGTGCCGAGACAGCCCGTGACGATCAAGAGAACCGACTGGATACAGAGCCCGCCAAAGTAGATGTCGAACCGGCCGAGTTTCTGCGAGAGCACCCACGACATCAACGTGCCCACGAGCCCCAAGATGTACTGGATGATCGAAAACAAAAACGAGTTGGACGTGGACAACCCGGCGTTGAAGTAGAAGTAGGTGGAGTAGCCCATGAACGCAGCGCCGGTGACGTTCTGCACCAACCAGGTGACGCACGTGACGCGGGTCCGTCTGAAGTTCGCTTTTTTGAATGCGTCAAAGTACGAGATGCCGTCTTGCACCACGGCCTCCTCCTTGATGGTCATTTTCATTTTGTTGACCATGGCGGTGGCCAACACTTCCTTGTCAGGGGTGTGGCTGCTCTCGGTCAACAAGCGCATGAGCGACGTCTTGGCCTCTTTGACCCGCCCCACTTTCATCAACCACCAGGGCGACTCGGGGGCAAAGTACACGCCAACCGCAATGGGCACAGGCCACATCCACTGCAAGGCAAACGGGATCTTGTAGGAGTCCTTGATGCCGGAAGTGAGCATGGCCTTCAAGACACACGACGCGATCAACTGGCCTATGACCCAGCAAGCGTTCACATAAGTGGTCAAATACAACCTCAACACGGTGGGACACACTTCGGACGCGTAAGAAACACTCAATGTCTGGATGGCGCCCCACGGGAGGCCCAACAAGATCTCGCCCACAAGCAAGATCTGGATGGTGGGCGCGAAAAACAAAATGAAGATGAATCCCGTGACCATCGCCAACGAGCCGATCATCGTCCACCGGTAGCCGAAGCGGTCGGAAACAATCCCCGCGGCAAACAAGCCGAGGATCTCCCCCGCGTAAACGGCCATCGACAACGCCGTCTGCCACTTTGCAGGAATCTCGTAGATGTTCTTCTCGGGGTAGTACCGGCCGAACTTCTCCACAAACCCGGGGAAACTGTAGAGCGAGTTGAGGAGCGTCACGTCGTAGCCCTCCATGATGATGGCGGTGGAAAGCACCACCGACCACAACGCGGCTTTTGGAAACGTCTTGAGCCCCTCTTTCAACGACATCTGTTTGTCTTGCCGGTCGTTATCCCGCGCATTCTGCGACATGTCCAAGAACTTGGCTATGTAGTCCTGGGTGTCCACATCTAGCGAGTCGTGGGAGTTTGTGTCGACCTTCGTTGTGCCGAGCAACGTGTCCTGCTTGGTGGGCTCCATGTATTCCATGCCGGGCATTTTGCTAACAATGTACTGAAACTAGAGATAAGAGAAACCACTCTGGAAAACTACCTACATACCTATAAGAGCGGCCGCATCCAGGATTATATAGACGTTTCAGTCACGGCAGTCACGGCGCCAGATAATGGGAAGGAAAACAGCCCGACGCGTTTTGCGGGTGGCCCATGCATGCAAGCCTTGGCCCGATTTCTTGGTACCTGGCGCCGGACGCAGAGCGTTTTCCGGCCCCACAAAAAAACGAGGTTCATGCCGAGCACAGCCCCAGAAGAGTCTCGTATTTCCAGCGCCTGGCGAGGGAAAAAAAATCACACCAGCCAACGGGAGCGAGGCTGGGTGGCAGTAATTAAGGCGGTCTACTGTCGATATTTCCGCCATTTTTGTTTTTGAAGCAGCTACTTTGCGACTGTCAGCACGAGGCATTGTATTGTGTGATTTCCTACTCACAATCCCGGTTCCATTTCATGCTTTGATCGGACTTAGTATTGTTCTCGACTGCTCAGTAGTCGATGGTAAATCCGCTCAAGCCCGGTGAGCGCGGGGTGGACTGGACCCGCGTTTCTTGGCCAAAGCGGATATTATCTGCAAAGAAATCGCACAACGAGAGATTTTTCCGTAACAAGGTGAGACAAGGCTGGCGGAAATGACGAAAGCACAATGGATTGGCGTCACGAGAAGTGAGCACGCTTCACAAAAGATGGTCCCTTTTCTTGGCACCATACAAAGCCGTTCTTCCCCACAATCCTCAGTGCGTTATTTTGCACATTGAAGTGTTTACGACAAGCCTTGGCATACAAACTTTCCACAGAAGTTCTCCCCCGCTTCTCATAACCATTAGCCAAGAACAAGATCTGGCAATTTTGCGTGGGTTTTGCGTGTCACGTGACATCCCCTGACGCAGGTAAGGCTCGACCCATGTAATTACCTGGTCAAAGACAGTATCCTTTTGGGTTGACCCAGTCCATATATCTATGAATTATCACTTTGTTATTGTTATGAAAAAGAAAGAAAATGCCGATAATATCATTCAGTAACTATTGTAGACCCGAACGGTGGAAAGGTGTCTATAATCTCCGTGCGAACAATGTTCCTCCTTGACTATCAGCTACTGAGCCAAGATAAGTGACTACTTGAACAAAGGAATTCAGGCCCCCACCATTATGGTTTGATCCCCACCATTATGGATCGATTTCAGTAAAGAAGCTTCTTTTCAAAAGGAAACTAGCAATCGATTGACCAATAAATTCCTCGATTGTCCTTTTCGAGGGCTTCGTATGCAGAAACAAATGCCTCTTTCTTGAGGCGCCGGAACCGGGCCGAGGTATCGGCATTCATACGATTGGCCAAATTCGGAAGAACCTAAAAGGTAATGTTCACCGGACGGAATCCCAAACTTTTTCGCGTGATCTGCTCCGAATTCTCTCATAACATTTTTGTTGGTTTTTCCCGTAGATTTAGCTTTGCTTGTCCTTCCTTATTCTCTTATCTCGAGGAATTCCTGATGTTTAGCTGCGAAAAGGCCAAGAAAATTGAAGCAATCTTTCCGTTACTGATACGGATTAACTAACCCCACATTCTTCGACCACTGAACCTTCCTTATTCTTTCTGTTCAATCTGTTTTTTCAAATCTGACTGGACTTTGATCCCAGTCAATTCTACAACTCTTGTACGCATATCATGCTGCTTCTGGCACGGCGTTCACATTTCTAGCATGCATGCGCACGCCCTTTGAAAGTAAAGAGCCCCTCGTTCAAGAACAAGGAAGGTAGAGGCGGGTGAAGGCCCGATGGTAGTTTCAAGGTTCAGGTGACTATCCGGAAAATCTTTTGGGACTTGGAAAAAAGGAATATACCCGCCCACATACAGAAGTAACATGTAAGATCTCGGTAACAGATTTGAACTTAGCGCACTGAGCTTACGGCATTTTCCATAACGTCAAAACAGTACATACTTGGCCTTAACTGAATTTTGAAGTTCAATCATTTTTATATATGAGCTTTCATGTTTCTTGTAATCGTTAAATACTTTCAATCTTTCTCTTCTTAGAGCTGATTTTGTCAAAAGCTTAATTTAATAGCCTCGTGCCAAGCATTCCGCGGTCGTTTGATAGTGCATTGCCCATCAGAGCGGAGTCAGCTCCCCGGAAAGATTTCGAGTAGTGAATTTGAAGATTTTACACGAGTTATTGCGAGCTTAACCAGGCTGTGTTCTGAAACAGCGAGTGAGAAGGGTTTTTGTAAGTTTCCATAATTACTTCAAAACTTTGATTCGGGAGGATGGTACTCCTTGGCTGGTGTGCCTCCTCTAGTAATTGGTTCTTATAATGAAACAAACATTTCCTTCAAAAGCTGAATGTACGGAAACAGTTTGAAGACAGACCGCTTTGATGATTTGCCAAAGTTTTCAAGATAAAACCAACGTTTCATTGGAGCTTAATCAAAGCTCGAATACAACAAAAGAGGCCCCTTGGACCACTTTTAGAAAGTTGACGACCCAGGAACAAGAAGTCAAAGAAGAACTAACTCCCCAGACTCCATGATATATGAGGCTAACGATCCAAAGCAAACATGGTGAAGGCTATTCTCTCTTTAATAAAGAACCACTGCTCGACCTGATCAAGAAGCTTTGTATCAGTCGGTCTTAACCGGACTTATAACAATTATAACCTCCTTCGCAAACACAAAGAGTCAAAGCATATAATCCTCGATTTACAAACCGCGAAGTTTGTTCATGATGAAAGCTCGACACAAAAAAAATTGAGAAAGCCATAATCCAAGTTCTGCGAGTGTGCACAATATCCCATTACAGTACTAATTCCACAAATTTATACTTTTACGACGTAACCCTTATGTCAAAAGCGAGTTTCATTTGGGAATACTCTTTTCAATCAGAAAAGAAATCTGAATTAAAAATTACAGTCGTCTCAAAAATTAGCCATTGGAAAGTGATCGAAAGCCGCACGTCAATGCTTTGGAGTGTGCCGGGCTAGCCATAGCGGCACATAACAATCACTCGAAGACTTATCGATCTTCGACACCTATTCCATAAAAATTATGCAATTATCTTTTTAACTGTGCGAGTATCTCCCACTTCTACTCTATTCTAATCTTAGTTGGAGTTCCTTAGAGTCAACTCAATAATTAACTGAGTACGCTTTCTAGTAGTAGCTAGGGTAGATCTATACATGCTCCCGTGTATTTCGAGAGCGAACGGTGAGTCCCAATTCTCGATTTTGACTCAAATTCTTAGAACACACATGAATCTCGAAACAATCAGTTGCACAGTCGCAATCGCCCGAAGAAATGTCCATTATATTCACCAACCAGCTAGTTTTGCACTCGCAATGGCCGTGCATGAGTCTAAGGCAGGCTAGTACCAATTCCTTTAGCATCCCCTTGGAATATGGAAAATCGAATTCACTTACCATTTAACTCAAGAGTGCCCTGAAGCTCCTGATGCCGCAACAAAACGAAAAGAAGATTTTATAGTGTGCCATCGTAACTTACGGCGACTACCGGTCACGTGACCTTGGGCCTGGGGCATGGCGCTCTGGCATAGATGTGATGTTAACCTACGAAAGTCTTATTTATAACCGTGGATTGTCATTTATCTCGTTGACAGCCAAAATCAATTGTCACTCATACAAGGCGAATCCCAATCTATTAGCATAACCTACAAAAAACCGAGGAGACCATAACCTTACAGCACTAAACTCATCATATACAACAGACAAGATCTTCAGATTACGCGCCTCGAAATCGTGAACTCACAACTAAATCTCCAGCCAAATCTCCAAGAATATGGCCAAACCTAAAAGAGCTGCAAGCAAACAAAGCCAAAGATCGACAAGGACAAAGAAGCTAAAACCAGAAACGTTTGTCAGTAATGATTTTCGGAAGAATAGTGAATTAATTCCAGCCGCAAATACAGATGAGGAAACCAAGGACAGTATAGAAAAAAAGGACCTAGAGAACCAGTCCAGCGAATCCCCCAAATCTCTTGATAAGAAAGGAGATGAAGAAGACGATGATGATGATGAATATGACGAAAACGAGGATGACGACTACAATCCTTTGAAAAAAGCAGATGCGCAGGAAGAAGAAAGTGAGGGCTCTGACGACGAGCCACAGCCAGACTATTCCGCCATTTCCACCGACGTCAGCCAGGTGCGGACACGTGGCCAGAGATACAAAGAGAATTCCGCGGAAAACAGCGGAAATTTCACTCCACACGGATTGCTAGAAGATACGCTGCGAGTGGATGTAGACGAGATATTCCAGAGTCTCCAGAAAGTTCAGGCAGACGACTGGGCGCTGATGGTGAGGACCGAAGAACCCGCACGGGAATCTGAAGATAAAAATGAGAAGAACTCTCAGGAAGAAAGCGCAGAAAAGCGAGATCCTGGTGCCGAGGAGAAAATCAGAATTTTCACCACCTACACATTTGCGGGGAAACTCGTGCGGGAGGCGAAGATTGTCGATGTAAATTCGGCAGAGGCCAAGGCGTATCTCAACTCGACAAACAGCCTAGCGCTGCAAGAAGAAGCCGGCGGTCCAAGGAGAAGTTATGTCAATGTTACACGAAAAGTAGCGGGAACAAACGAAGAGCTGCAGTTGCGTATAAAACTTAAGCGGCCCTCGCTCATCGATAAGTTCCTTTCGGGAGACAAACAAAACAAGTTGAGCACTTTGGAAAAGTCCCGCTTGGACTGGGCCTCGTTTGTGGATAAGAAGAAGCTCAAGGACGACTTGGCCATCCACAACAAGGGCGGTTATCTAGAAAAACAGGACTTCTTGGGCCGCATGGAAGCTAAACGTGACACCCAGTATCAGGAAGCACGTGAACTCGATCGTCAACGGCAATGGCAACAGCAGCAACAGCAGAAGCTGTGATGAGATATTGCATACATTTGGGCCTTTCAAGCTGGAACTCTAGTAGTTCCTGTCTTCCCAATGCGAAACTCCATATTGTCAGGCTATGACGTTTCTGAGTCCAGAAATGGTTGTCGCCGCCTTAATGGTATTGAATAGCTTAATTAAAGCTGCCTTCTCTTTTACCGGAAAACAAAGGCAACATATATGGCAGTCTCAATATTTCTATTGTCCTCGTGCATTGATGGAAATTATGGTGCCAGTGCAATTTATGGGCCCTGTTAGATCGAAAACTTCTTTGGCACCTTTGTCCCTTGCCATGTCAAGCGCCGATGACCGTGGGAAGTTTTTCCAAGTGTAAAGCTGTCTACATGACAAACCATCAGGATCACATGGGGAGGCCCAACCATTTCTTCCAAAAACGAATGCTATAACAGGTCAAGCTGGTGCCCCTGAAACCTCCAATGATGCTTTTTCTGATGATGTTAGATCTGTGGTTCGCCCATCTAAAGTCAACACTCGATATTAAACTCTTGCAGCGACATTGAGCGAATGGAACGCTTGACCTCAGATTTTTGGATACATTTACAATGTACGTGCGCAAAGGCTGATGGAGCAAGATCAAGCATTTTTGTTTTCTCGCCGATTCGGAGGTGTTTTAATTCGGAGCCAGTCAATTCAAAATAGATATACTGCACTCTGTGCCCCGAGACAGACCTTAGAATCGATCGATGAATTCTCGCATGACCTTTTCTACAATGACTCGAAACTCTGACTTCGGCAATGGATCTGCCTCCGGGGCTTTTCTTGGGAACACATTAAGATATTGGACTTGTCTTCGCCATGCTTCGCAAGCACGGATGATCGAAGTCTCAACTTTCTTCGCAAACATTGATGGTCTAGGTAGGGAATTAATCTCAACAGCCAGCCTTGAAAAATATGCCGTCACTACCCATACGGCCAAGGAAGCAACTGTCATCCGGAAAAATTGCGACCCCAAGCCTCACCACTTGTCCTCCATACAAGAGCACACCCTGAAGTTTTCCTTTCGCTCTGAGGACCCCTTCGTAGCACTGCCGGGTTTGCTCGACGGATACGTGGAGTTGAGGTAGCGCAAGGTCAATGGCGAAGCTATAGTGGGCTTCACCACTTGCTTGTTAAGCCACCTATCGCCGAAGCCAAGGGGTCTAATACACTTGAGACAATTTCGTACGAAACGTCTTTGGCTGTCAACTTTGCCCATGGGGTTCCACTTATCCTCATCTATCTTTTCAAGCCTTAATTCTTCAATGTCAAAGCACTCAGTGTTTGAAAAATGAGAGATGTCACCATCCTCAATATCAGAATCTTCCTGCAATTGACAAGGTGGTGATAGCATCCTCCACTTCAGATGACTGCGGTCTTTTGATTTCGAACTCGACAAGGTGATGAAAAGAAGTCACTGCTGATGAATGTAGGAGTCACCTTCCAAGAACAGATGTATCGCGGAGGCAAGCGCTTATGATCGTGTAATGATTGGGCTCGTCCCGATAGCATACACTTCACGTTTTGTAGCAGGCCTCGAAGGCGGTTCAACACTGGTCTGATAAGAACGAGGGTGTGGAAATTAGTACAGTTGGTGAGTGAAACACAGTAGTGCAAACAAGGTTAGTACAAAACAAAAGCAGCAGAGACGAGTGTGAGACGCTATGAAGGCAGTGAAAGAATGAAAAGGTGTTTACAATGAAAAGGTGTTTACAATGAAAGGAGTATAAAAGTGGAACCCATAGAAGTAAAAACGATGGAATTCTTAGACACTCGGACTAAATCTGAACCGCGTGGGGCCGAACCTCACCGGCGATTTCGCAGCCAGCTCATTACACATATTCTCACCTATCTCTGAGATAAAGCACAAAAGTTCTACGACTTCTCTGCAAGAAAATCCAAAACAGAAACCAGCGCTATTTCCATAATATCAAAAGCACTTGATTCTCAAATCAAAACCCCTCTCACCAACGAAACCATAACACCTGTCAATCTTCCAAACGGGCCCTGCCCGTCACGTGACCCGCGGCGCCCAAGTCGCACCAAACCTTAGGCCCAAGCTGGAGCCGACCAGATTGAAGGTCGATGGCCACACCGATGCGCTAGAAACCTCATCTGTGCTTTGTGAAACTTGGCCACGCAACGGAAATCTACGCCCAGGCCCGCCTTTTCTGGATCCTTGCCGCAGGAGAACGCTAAATCTTCAAAAAAGTACTTATATATACCGCTCAATTTTCAGTGCCCCCACCTTTCTTTCTCACACACCTACCAGACGCCAGTTCGCACCAATGTCGAACATTTTGAAGCGAAAAAACGAGGACGACAGCGAGGAGCTGGCGGACCAGTTGAACAAGCGCATGGCGCTAGATAGCGAGCAGTTGGCGGCGCTCGAAAACGCCGGGCCGCCGGCGCAAATGGCGCCCAAAATCGAGAGTCCGGATACGGGTTCCAAAGGCGATATACCCGCCGAGCCAAGCGGGGATGTGCCCTCTGGGAGTTTACAAAACGGCGTGTTGGCGAAAACGCACGTGGTTTCCGAATCTTTAGCCGCCGAGCTAGCCGCCAGCCCCCTGGAAAACGGCGCAAACGGCGCAAACGGCACTGCCGGAAACAACTCTGACGGAAACGGGCCCAGAGCAAGCCATTTGCCGCCCCACCCGTCGGCAGACCAGACAGAAACGCCCACAAACACGCCCACAAACACGCACACAAACACGTCTAAGCCCGTGCTGAGCCACCGCGAGAAAGAGGACCCCGACCACGTCTCCTTGCGCATGTACTGTCCCGTGAAAGAGGCCGGCGTGGTCGTGGGCAAGAAGGGCGAGCGGATCACACATATCCGCGAGAAGGCCGGCGTGCGCGTGCATGTTCTGGAGAACTTGAAGAACGTGCCGGAGCGCGTGGTTTCGGTCAAAGGGCTGGCGGAAAACGTCGCCCGTGCGTTTGGCCTCATCACGCGGACCATTCTCGACGAGCCCGAGGACGAGCCCGCGCTGATGCTCAGCAAGCAGTACGTGCTCAAGTTGCTTGTGCCGCACCCGGTGGTGGGGTTTGTCATCGGCAAGGCCGGGCTGAAGTTCCGGGAGATCGAGGAAAACTCCGCCGCCAAGTTGAAGGCCGCGGAGCAGGCGTTGCCGTACCTGACGGACCGCTTGCTCTCGGTGTGCGGCGTGGCGGACGCCATCCACATTGCCGTTTACTACATTGCGCAGGTGCTTTTGGAGCACAGGGACAGCTTGAAGAAGAACAAGGTGGTGTTGTACAACCCGGCCAACTTCCGCCACCAGGCGCCCACCACCAACCCCATGTTGAGCATGGCGCTCGGCGGGCCGCACACCCAGAACTTGGCGTACATGCAGCCGATGGCGCAGTCAATGACACAACCAATGGCTCGTTCCAGTATGGGATCTGGTATGGGATCTAGTATGGGCCCTAATATGAACCCGAGCGTGAACCCTAGTATGGGCCCTGGCATGGGCCCTGGCATGAACCCTGGCATGGGCCCCATGGACGACCACGTGCCCGCGCAAACGTACCAGCACAAGTCGTACGACTTCCAGATGATGTTCCAGCCCGCGGTGCGGCCGCAGTATACGGGCCCGCTGAACTTGCCCCCCGCCAGCGTGCCGCCCCAGACGCTGTATACAGACGAGCACGGGAACAACATCATCGGGGACGTGATCACCAACATGCCCGTGCAGGTGAGCACGGGGCCCGACCGGTTCACGCAGGACGTGTTTGTGGCCAACACCAACATCGGCTCTGTCATCGGCAAGGGCGGCCACAACATCAAGCAGATCCGCGAGAGCAGCGGGTGCCTGTACGTGAAGATCGAGCCCGACCAGCACCAGCTGCTTCTCCTTGGCGGCGGCCGCGGCTTGACCAGCATCCGCAAGTTGACGCTCACGGGCACCTACGCGGCGATCCAGACCGCCATCTACTTCATCAACCAGCGCATCAGCACCGACAAGGAGCGCAACGGCGTGCAGTAGGGGGAACAGGTTTGTGGGTGCACGGTCTGTTTCTGGGCTCTTTGGTTCTTGATTCCTCCGGTCCATGTGGCTGATGCCTTCTTGTGACTGGTGTTGTCTTGTGACTGAGAGTTTACTTGTGACTAATGGTTTTCTTGCGACTGGTATTTTCTTGTGCCTGGTGTTTTTTCGTGACTGATAGTTTACTTGTGACTGATCATTCCCTTGTGACTAATGGTTTTCTTGCGACTGGTGTTTTCCTTGTGACTGGTGATCTGCTTGTGACTGGTATTTTCCTGTGATTAATGATCTACTTGTGACTGGTGTTTTCTTGACAAAAGCCTCTGGTGACCGAGGATCTACTGGTGACTGACGGCTCATCCCCCTTGCCACGAGGTCTAACTGCCGACCCAAAGAAACGTGTATATTATTCTAGAGTGGGCTGGACGGCGCCCGAAATACATTGTAATATAGCCCTGCAATGGCCGCGCCACGGCCCTCGTGCTCTGAGATCTACCTCAAAACAAAGTCGCTCAGGTCGTCCAAGTCGCCGGCTTGGATTTCAGCCAAATCGATCAACACGCGAACCTCGGCTTAAGAATTGTTCCAAGTGGTGTGCAACAATGCGGCTCGCACCAAGGCTCAAATCTTTCGACTTGATGCGGTCACGCCAATCAACGCACCCTGCTTTTAAGAATTCCCGAAATGACTCCCTCAAAAATGCCTCACGCCCATACTGGTCATGAGCATGGTAAGCCCGCTCATGAGCCCCTCGCCCAACACGAGCCCGCTGGAGATGATCACCATTCTCACCTTCTGGTCGGCGTTTTTCTTCGCCCGCTGCACCCACACGTACGCGAGCACGCCGCCCATAAAACGGGCAATGGAAAAACTCGGCGTGTTGTAGATGCCGATCCCCACCGCCACCCCGTTCGGAAGGTATACGAGGTACCGGTGGTACTTCGAGGACTTAGGCAAGGTGTTCTTCAAAAGCGAGATGAACCCAAACACCACGCCGAAAAGCACACAGAACTCGAACGCGTGTGGTGGCAAGCCCTCGCCCGTGACCAAGCGCAGGCAGTCGATCCACACCACGGCCGTGGGAATCCGAAAAGTCTGGCTCGGGATCTCGTACACCGCATTGTACACCTTGTACATGACACTGCTGAAAAACACCAGGTATACCGTGCCCACGAGCTGGGCCACAAACTGCGCGCGGGGCGAGGCGCCCACCAAAAAGCCCGTTTTCAAGTCTTGCATCAAGTCGCCGGCCTGCTGCGCCCCGGCCTCGGCAATGCCTCCCGCAATGAGGTTGATGAGGATCCGGGCCGGGTGGCTGCGGGGCACGATGGCTGCAAATATCAACTGCGAGAGCTTGCCGATCCCGCTGACGGGATTGAGGTCCGTTTCCCCGAGCGCACGCACGCCCAACACGGAGAAGACAAGTGCGAGGAGGATTGCCGAGAGTGTCGCGTAGTAGGGCACCAAGTCGCCAAACACCCAGCGAATCGCACCCATGCAGAGAACAGAGGACGCGACAATTCCGATGAGGGTGGTTTTCGTGCTGACGAGGTGTGCGGAGGCAACGTCGACCAGAGAGTATTGTAAAGTTTGGGTGGTTTGGGTGGTTTGCGAGTACTGCGAGTTTCCGGAGGTCTGAGACTCAGAGTTCTGCGACATTTTATAAGAATGAGACTCGGCCCAAGCGGATTCTGCGTTTTCATCCGTGTGAGGGCCCCCGGACTCTGCCAGGGCCTGCAACAAGGGCACATACTTGCCTCTCTCCAGACGGGAATTCCCCCAAAGACCGTGGAGCGAGCGCGCGGTGACGACGAAAAACGACACGAGCGAGTCCAGGATCATCACGCTCAAGCTGAGCCAGAGAATCCAGCCCTGGCCGCCCGTGACCCAGTCGTCGATCGGGCCAGGTGCCCACCCCATATACTTCAGCATTGGGGCCAAGACGCCCCAGCCCAAAACAGCTCCAAACATCATGTACGACACCGAGGGAAGCCCCATAATGATGCCCTGCCCGATATACGCGGGCGAGAGCTGCACGTTCCACTGGTACACACGTGACAAGGTGGCTCCAAACACAGGAAGCAGTTTGAGAAACGGCACGAAGTACGCGGCCACGGTGTAGGTGGCCAGAATGGCAAACGTGTACACGAGCGAGCGGATGTTCAGGCGGTACGCGTGCTCGATCTGGAGATGTTTAAGTCCGTTGGAGTCCAGGGGCTTGATGAGGCCGCCTCGCTGGTAACTTTCCACCAGCAACACCGACCGGCACTCTGCTTCCTCTGAAAGGGCCCCATTATCCAGAATTGGCTGGGGTTTCGGGGATTTTGGGGATTTTGAGGCAATAGCCCTTTCTTTCTTCTCGTCATAGAGCTCGGTGCCGTGGAGTACGGAGATAAGCGTGGCGGTCGCCAGCCCGGACGGAAACGGGAGCTGCTCCACTATAATCACCTGTTTGCGGAGCGTGCCGGCGAAAAACACCCCGAACAACGCAAGCCCGGCCAGCCACACCACGAGCTGCGCGAGCGAGAGCGAGACCCGCGCGCCCGTGCCGCTTTCCTCGGGCGTCATGAACTTTTCCATTGCGGGAACTATGCCCACCAATCCATACGCCAACGGCCCGGTTCCAACGGCGACGGCCACGCTCTGGATATACACGTTTTCCACGTCGGTGAACGTGCGCGCCATGGGCAGCATCTTGAAAACCGCAAACCCGAGCAACGCCAGCGGGAGCGACATCATCAGCACCCAGCCTGTCTGGAGCC
>JAKUBE010000233.1:0-18366 GCA_030674755.1 Metschnikowia henanensis | reverse complement strand
TTTGCTGAAGAAGTCGACAGCCGATTTGCCGAAAGTTTTTCGCCTAGTAGAAACGGATTTTCACTCATTCTGCAATGTAAGAAAAAGTAAATAGGATATAGCACCTCAATCTGGGAGCTGAAGCGGTTCTATCTCGACTAATTTAGTAGGCTTAGATACAAGCTGTGCCCTTTCACGCAAAAGCCTTCAAAACCGTCCGTTTTTTGTGGGTTCAGAAAGACTAAGGAGCTTACTTATCACCAGGAGCACTGGGTATCTTTTTTTCTCTTGAAGATAGCAGTCGCACCCTTCCATTTTCGTGCGCTCAACGCGCTTCCATACCAGCAAATGCCACGACGCCACGCGGCGTCCTTTTCAGTCGCGTTCTCCGCATAAGCCATGAGCTGATATTTCGATTTCGTTCTCAAGAAACTAAAAAATTTAAATTTGTTGACTCCACAAACAGTAAAGCCGACCGAAGAAGCGAGTGCTTTCAAAGATAAGATTGTGATCCTAATTTTTTTGGCCCGCTTATGTATCACAACATGGACTTCTTTTTAATCGATAATAACACAAGCTCTGAGCAGTACATTTGCGAGGTGATCTCCTGTATGTTCGATCTCGCTTTTGACGACATCATGCATTTTCAATGTCAATCAATCTAAATCATGGATTACAGCAACCTTCGATGATATCCGAGGCTGCTTTCGAAAGTCTGTTCATAACTGCTAAACCGCCTTCCAGTTCCTGGATGCCTTCCACTAAGATAAAGTCTACTCCCAACTCGTCAACATCACGAAGCTCTCTGAACAAAGTGTGTGCAACCTCTGTGGCACATTTGCCAAGTTCACGTTCAATGATGTCTGAGGCACCCAATTGTTTTGCCAGAACGAAGTGACTTGTCCTGAGCAACGCGATCTTGCCTTCGTGTTCCTTAAAGAACTTCCCTAATGCCTCCACACCATCTCCGCAATCAACAAACAATATAACTTTTGCCGTCGGCGAATAATGCTTATATTTCATACCGGGGGTTCTCACTTGCTCTGCTTCTCCAGCACTTCTCTTCGCAATCACAAGATTACTCCATTCGCCACCCCCGTACTTTTTAATATCCTCGGCCAATACTCCCCCTGGGCGGAGCAACATAGGAGGGTTGCAAAGTCCATCAATTACTGTCGATTCGACGCCCACAGAACAGGCACCACCATCTAAAATAAAAGGTATTTTACCGTTCAAATCGTTCATGACGTGCTTCGCCAAAGTTGGGCTGGGCCTGGTTGAGGCATTTGCTGAAGGAGCAGCTAGGGGTGTATCACTGAGAGCAATGAGGGCCCTGGCAATTTGATGGTCTGGAACTCGCACTCCAACAGTATTCTGTCCTGTAGTCACTAATTGGGAAATTGGACAATTTTTTTCTATTGGAAGTAAGACGGTTAGCGGTCCCGGCCAAAATTTTTGCAAAAGTTTTTCGTAAATAGGGGGTATTTTATGCAGCTCCGTTAGTATGACTCTTTCTACTTGTTCAATAGAAGACACGTGAACAATCAAAGGGTTATCAGCTGGTCTATTTTTCGCCTTGTAGATGGATTTGACTGACTCGTCATCTAGCGCAGATGCACCTAGGCCATAGACTGTTTCTGTCGGAAATGCAACTGTTTGGCCCGATTGTTTAACCATATCAGCAGCTACTCGGAGGTCCATTTCCGTTTTCTTGTCGCTGAATACAGGTATTCCATTCAGAAACGAGATGAAACTTTTGTTCACTGATAAAATTTTGGTCTTCATCGATGCGTATGTAACTTTAAATGAGCTTGCAGATGCCAGCATAGACGATAAACATCGAATGTGCAGCTCAGGTGTTTGATCGAAGGAGACGTTGAGATGAGCGCGCATTGATTTATTTCCCCTAGATTGAGTAATGAGAAATTTGGAGTCTCTCGCTTTTCACAGCCATATTTTTCCTACCCGAATTTGAATGGAAGATTTCAGCAAATTTGAAGGTTTGACTTTTGAAGTAAAAAGAACATTCTGCGAATGTAAAAGATCGTATCTAGTGATTGCTAGTGACCTCGAAGTCGGTTGAGTGGTGAAGAAATAGCCACACGGATATATTTACGGGCTTGGATCGAGATTAGCTGGATTTGAGTATTGTGATACGCCAACTTCTTATCGACTCATTTGAATATTTCAAATATCTAGCAAGTTGCCTTTGCAATTATCAGCTGTTTAGCTATCCGTAATGGTAAGTATGTCAAACTACCTGATTCTTTAATTGTAAGCATCTTTTCGCCTTTCTTTTAAGTGAAAAGCACAAATTCAGATATGGCGCTTTTCTCATCATCGTCCAACATTTCATAATAAAGTTGAAAGTTTGCGATGTTTTTGTTGATGCATTCCTTGAAAAAGTGAACTACCGTGTTTCTGATTCCTTTATCTGAAACCTGATCAAAATCCTCTTCGTCGGAATCCACATATGACTTAAGCTTTTCGTAGTGTGGTACACCCACATCATCCATGTCTTCCCAGCCATCGTCGCCTTCATCATCGGACTTGAGAACAACATAGTCATTCGGATCTGGCTGCAGGCATTGAAATCTGAGCTCGCTTATCAACAACTTAAGAATTTTGTGAGATGCTGATATTTGTGTGAACTTTTGGGGCATTGACTTTGCCATCGATCTTGTTATGATAAGATCGCCCTCGTATGGCATAAAATCACCATCAACTTCAATGCGCTCAACTCTCAGGTCTCCTAATGCAAATATTTTGCCTAACGCAAGTATGTTTTGTTGAATTTTGTCGATGCCTCTCGTGACTTCGAAAGACTCAAACCATATAGTCAAGACCGTGCTCAAGCCGTCTTTCACGGTTCCCGACAGATCTCTTACTTCCAAATCAGTAAGAGCATCAATCAACATTGCAGGGGATGCGCTGAGGACCAACTTGCAAAAGACCAAGATCAAATTTTCCACAATTATTACCTCTTTGGCAATGGCCATTCGTTTAACTGTTGCTTCGAGGAGCTGAAAGAAAAATTTGTCATCAAACCAATTCTGAAACTTTTCGAACAATGTAATGACTAGCAAACCACAGTTCATTGCTGCGCTATCACTCAAGTCCAATGATAAAAACGTTGAAACTATTTCAAGCAAGATCTCTAGCCCCGATTGACCATTATGTGGGTCTGAATATTCGATGAACAGAGCTTCGTTGTTGAGCATCAATTTGTTGAAAAGCTCTCCCGCACTTTGCAAGATCTGATCATCATTTGTCTTCAAGATTAGTTCCTTCAAAACAGGGAAGATGAAGTCAAATATATTTTGCGGGAGCTTTGGATTTGGTGAAGCCTCAACGAGATGACCAAGTAGATCAAGTGAGAGATCCAACTGAGGGCTGTATAGAGGCCTCGCAGGAGAAAGCGCAGATTGCATCACATTTACTAGGAATGGAATCAACTGTTCACACACTCCTAGATACTCTTGCAAGCTAATCTCGGATAGCAACAACTGCAAGCATTCACCAGAGTCGATCATGACTTGAACATTCGCTGGATCTTTGAACGCCACTTGGAGAAATAAATTTATAACCGAAATCCCACCGTCTAGTTCAACAAGAAATACGCTCTGTTTGTTAATGCTGACGGAAACAGATATTGCTTCAATAAGGATAGGAAGCGTATCCTCCTCACTTTCATCGAGAAGGTAGTGGCATGTCTTCAAAATTGAGGTCTGAAGCTGCGAACTCAAACTTTTCAACTCGAAACCGTCAATATTTCTCCACCAAACCGCACTCATCAAGGCGCTTGACAAGATCAACTCATGGTCTGAACTCGCACCAGAATGATTGCATATCAGAAACATTTTCTCGAACCATCTCATGCAGATATTTGTATTGCTGTCCGAGGACTCAAGCTTCTCCAACGCTTTTGGCACAAAAAGAAAAACTCTCACCGTAAGTAATGGATGCATATTCTGAGCATCATGCAGCAGAACCAAAGCAAAAAGCGACTCAACAAACAGTTTCAAAGAAAAGTTACTTCCTTTCTTGTTGGATTCTTGGTCCGAGAAAAGGCCCTCAATGATAAACAACAATGCCTCTAATTCGACCCAACTCCCGGAGTTCTGCGCGAAATGAGTGCTGATGATCTTAAACATCGCAGTTGCGTCATCCTCGTTCAAATCGCCAAGATATTCTTTCACTGTATCGCGAATGGTCGATTGTGGCGAAAGGCCCGTCTCATTTGATACGAAGACATTAAAGTCTTCTGAGTATTCTTCGATTGTGACTTTTGGATACCGAGAACATAAAGATATAGCGAGAGACATTTTTTCGAATTGAGCGGGACTCAAAACTTGTGTCATATAGCAATAGGCCTGTACAGCAGAAATAGCCTCGATTAGGTTCAGAAGGTACAGGGAAATGAGATCTTCCGGCTCATCCCAATTTTCACTCTTCACAATCGATCGCAGTTCAAGTTCGTCAACGAGAACGTCCTTCACTATCCCTGATCCCCAGCATAAGTCCTCAATCATTGCGTGAATTGAGTTGAGTAACTCAAGTGACGGAGTGTACTGGCGAAAATTGCAAACGACTTTTGTAAAGACTTGGTACAAATGGGATCTCAATGATAGTTGTAATTGCTCAATATTTTTGCTTGCGGAAGATATGCTGATCAGATCCTTGATGAGTGATCGCAATTTAAAAGTGAGAACTTTCACATGATCTTTTACAAACTCTTTGCGTTCCTTCACTTCGAGCGCTTCTATACTCAGTAAAGAATCCAAAATTGTAAGATGTAACTTGAGCGCACTAATCTTGATCTGCGGGGATATTTGATTTTGCTCAAGAAGATAGCCAATAAAGCCAATGATTCTGTTTCCAACCCCTCCATCCCAAAACTGACTTTCGCTGATCAAATCGTCGAATAGGTCATTGAGCACAGACAAGCTCCCCACAACAGAGATAGTGCTCTGGTTCTCAGTTGCGCGGGCGTATATGTTTTCAAGAAGGTCGGGCCATTCATCTGGGAAATCAGTGGCTGCGATTTGCACGATAACGTAAGAGCTTCCAGACCTTACCTTTGAAGATTTGGACGAAGTTGCAAGGGAGATAAGGCTTTCACGGATAAATTGCTTCGTTTCTTGCTCAATAGGAGGACCAACAAACAGCTCAAACCCCATGGACCAGAATTTAGGAACAAAGCGCTTCAAGTGAAGCAAACACGATTGCCTTATATCGACTGGGATATCCTCGTGGGCGCAAGCCCGAATGAGTTCATACGCGACTTTAGTTGGGTTTTCTTCACCTAGTCTGTCGAGCTCAAGCTCTGCGTGCTTCCTCAAGTCATTGTCCGCACTATTCTGGCTCACAATTAAATCAAGAAGGGCACTTGTTTCATTCATACTAACGAGAAGTTTAGCTTTGAAGCGATTGTAAATAGGGCCCAAAGAGCGAAAAAAATAGGCGCGATCACGTGACAGACCATGAATCAGACAAAACAGTAGGAGTTGTGAGTCGTGGCTGCGAGATCGAGAACATGGCTCGAACCCCTGATATTTCCCCAAAACGTTTACGATACTTGCCTCAACCTACCACAAACATTTCAAGCTTTTATTGCTAGTTTCTTTGGTTTGTGCTCTCGTTCATTTGAAGCTACACCCAAGTTTCAGCCTCAAAGGCCTTTTTAACCGATAAAAGTACTTCGTAGATTCTTTCCATGATTACCGAAATGCCCTCGTGAACTGCAAGAGTCTAGCTATTTGAGGCTAAATCACTGAATATCGGACATGCACCATACGAGCTTAGATGTAATTTGACTCTCAAACAACTATCGTTAGCAAATAGCTTTGACTCGCGAGTGAAGGACTGCACCTTGTGTAATACTACAGGTAATCGCCCCGCATCCTCGTTTTTAAACACGAGTCCCACTTTATGAAGATGGAATCATTCGATAACCTGGATTTGAACGTTGTATTCAGAGCTGCGAATCTCGCCGTTGGCTCCCTAGCCGTAAGTCCAAGAGAATCTCTACATTCAGCTTCAATATATACTAACTTACGAGGTTTTATCTGGTATTTCACAGCTTTTCAGTGGAATGTAAGTATACTTTTCTCTTGATCTATCTTCCCAAGATGCATTATACCAACATTTTAGCCAATCTGTATGTTACTTGTCAATGCCCGAGCATTTCTATTTCAGCGATGAAAGACAATTTGTACAGTTCCAATACTTACCATAGTTCATTATCGGCGTTTACATTATCGCCTTCGGAGCCATTATCGACGTGCTTGGCATGTATAAATCATTATTCCCGATGTAACCTATCTTAATCCCAAACTATATACTAACATGATAGAATTTTCTGTTCCTCCAGAAGCGCAAGCTTATGGGCTGTTTCTTTTTTCGTTTATTGGCCGCGGTGTCTGTATGTATTGATATCAATTGAAATCAGAGGACTCTTTTTGTGGAGATCGAATTCATCTACTAATCAACAGTTTATACTTTCATAGGGGCTAGTATCAATGGAGCCAGCTGGTTCAGGCTCTTGGCAGGTCTTCTTATCTTTGTGGTTGGTCTAGTATACATTGCTTTGGAAGCAATTTCAAGCATATCACCGCCGGACAATATGAACCCTGAAGGAATTTCAATCGGTGTTCAGGACGAGGACATTGTTTGAATGTAGATCATAGTTGGCAATATTTGAGTTTCTAGTCAATCAGTGCTTAATACATTCGTATCACACATTTTCAAATTCAAAAGTAGATCCAACTCTCATCTCTCAGGGACAAAAAAGAGACCTTTTCATGTATTTAGCTGTCACAATGTAAGACATCTTTTAGAGATGAGATAGGCCGCATAGGCGGCATGGAGCACGCTATCATTCTGATATACATACGTTGTTGAATACGCTTTGAAACGTTTTGATGACTTCTTCATTAAGAAAAGTGTCTTATTCTATTTCACTAGACCCTTTTTTAAAACGCTCTTTTATCAAAAGGATGCCCTACAAGGATGTCTTGTAGACTGTTTTCCTCGTGCGCCTGGTGCCTCAAGTATAAAGTCGCGGCAATTTACAAACGCGTGCGTTGAACGTTCCGAACTAACTGGAGCGTCTTTGCATTAGCTCACGTCTGACAAAGTGAGCAGCTGAGTGCCGCAAAGTCAATGAACTGAAAAAACCCCAAACTGTCTTGGACCTATCAAGACTTTTGATTTTGTGTTATCAAAGCACCATACCCGCTCCTGGTATCTGGAGACTCTCAAACTTCGCTGCTTGGGCTAAATGGCTGATCTGAAGAAGGAATTACACGATTGCTCGTCTAGACTGCAATCCGATGAAGATGATGCAAAGTGTACCAACAATCTCATTCAGCTACCCAGATCTTCTTTCACTGCTTTCAGGCTCCTATACTCCACCCCCGAAGAAGTAAGCCATCTAGCTACTACCGTTTTACTAGGTAAGATTCCCGATGTTTGGATTAAAATGTCAAGCAGGCCACACATCTTCTCCAATACAAAGCCACTGAAATACTCACCAGGACTGTGGGTATCGGGCACTACCTCGAGCCTTAAGAGGCGCATGAAAACGATCACAGGGCTGAGCTCTACAGGTCTTGAAAACTTTGAGTTTTCACCCAATGAGGCCCAGGGTAATACATCACAGCGAGGACAACCTCTTGAAGTATGGCAAGATTCATCCTCGGGTAGCTCATCAATCAATGAAGCTAACTCTCATGATGATGTCGCGCATTCCGCAGTTTCAGATACAATACTGATTGATAGTGAAAGCTTCGATGATATGTTGTACGGCAAAGCTGGAGAGTCTGATTTTAGGACCGAACATGAAGACATAAACTTCACCCATACAGTCCGGAGAGAAGAATCATACAACGCATTACCTGACCCACTGGCTAAGGAACTCAGGTCACCTGATCTGCTTATGGAACTTTCTAACGGTTTCGGCTTAGCCAAAGATTGGAGTGCACCGAGACTGAGACGACAAGAATCACAAAAAAGTCTAAAATATGGCTCTGATGAATATGCGCAAGACTCCACGGGCAATCTCGATGTACTCAACGGCCTGAAGTTGCAGTTTACTCCGGAGAGTGAAGCTGACGGTAGTAAATTTCACTTGCTAACGAGAAATGAATCACCCATAGTCAGCGATATGACAGCTACTGAGGATCTGACTCAGAACGTCTCTACAGAGACGCCCACCGTTGATGACTACATGGCACGAGTCCCGAAAAACAAATCCGACTCCAAGAAATTGAAAGTGCAGTTTGCAACTCCGCAGTCTGAGAATAAAAATCCAAACGAACAGTTACAACAGGAATACATTATCGCGGAGCGAGAACATCACCGCGCCGTGCACAAGATGCAAGTTTTGGCTCGCAAGTCACGAGGTACAATTAAGGGCAACAAATCAAAACTCAAGACGAAATTCATCGACAATATTTTGCGAAAGCGAAAGATCGGTGAGGTTATCCGGGTCGATAGAATGCTTGTTATGATAAGAAAGATTCCAAATGTTTCGACAGTCCTCAATTTCACCGAGCGCAGTAACCTAGACTCTATCATTGAAGATCACTGGAAAGAATATTATGTCGTACTAAAAAATACCGGCAGCCGTCTAAATCCTTTACATGTGGAATTGTTTGAAACTCATAAAGGAACGAAGTTTGAAAGTAAAGCAGACTATGCCTTTGACTTAAGTAAAAAAGTCCGAGCCGAGTTTTATTCATTCACAGATAAGACGATAAGTATTTCGGATCTCGTTGGTGATGACTTGAGAATTTTTATCATGAGCGCGAGATATGCATCAGTGGCTTTTAAGTGGCTCTTTATGATCAAGGAAGTTTCAAACTGTGACTTCTTAACTACCGTAAAAATAAATTTTGCAGGTGAGAGCGGTCAGATAAAGATCGACATACCCCCTGAACTTCTTAGCGAGTCACTCGTCGGGTCTGAAATCGTGAAGTTACATGAGCGGCCAATCGGATACATTGTGGAATCTGACGTTCTACTTACGTATTTAACCACAAAAGTCGATGCGTACATGCATTCTGTTGCCAAGCGAAATGAGGCGACTTGCGAATGGCTCAAAGAGAACCCTAAACCTGCTTTCTGCTTCAAATTTTATGACAGGATCGAATGGGTTCCTAATGATGGAAAGTCTTTAATTTTACAAAGTCAACTTTTGGGCGAGGAAGCCACTTTGGAGTACAGACAAATGACAAATGTATCCATGTCTGTGTGTGATCCTGAAAGGGGTATATTATTGCGTCCTGTTGCCTGCGAAGGGTTTTTATCGAGAATTACGAACACAATGGGAAAAGAAATCTCCAAATTTCGTGCATTTTACCAGGTTCAATACTTTTTTTCCTCAGAGAATATTCTATTCTTTTCGTCCATCTTACTGGCTCTTCCACCGTCTCCACAAAATGAATTCTTGAAAGATGGGTTTGATAGAAGGGAATTATGCAATCTGTTGCCCGAAATCTATCCTAGAGATCCTTTCAATTTGGATATTCATGGTCATTTCAGTGGGATACCAAAATTCGGGTTTGAGAACTTTGATGATGATGCCATTGAAGAATTTTCAAGGAAAATTCGACAAATTGTTGGAGCAAAAGCCTTGTTGGACATTTGTATGATATCAGTGGTCAGACCCGTTCCTTTTGAGAAGATCCAGGCTCGTCATTTATATTTGCAGCTGTACTTGTGGTACTCCAGCTCCACGATTCTTGAAGATATGCGTGTCATTGATTGCTGCTTTGAGATCGAACTTCAAGACGGCAGCTGCCTTAAATTGCTCGCACCCCTGAGATCTATGAGAAACGAGTGGGTTGAAAGGTTGAATAATATGGCGATCTTCTGGAAATCGCATCTGGCTATGCTTTCCAAAGCAGCGGTTTCTAGTAAACTCGAAAATATGAGGCATTTCAAACTGGAAGATTATGTTGACTCTAACCTTTCTTATGGTGACGGTGGTCTTGAAGTCGGGAAGTCCTTTGCAAACGACATCACTTTCACTTCCTCGGGATTATCGATGTCCACATGCATTTTGTGTTCTGGATACTTGTATCAAAAACAAAAGAAGCATTCGAACTTTTCGCAATATTTTGCTGTACTTTGCCCCGGATACTTTTTGATATACTCTCTTTTCAAACGCTCAGGAGTCACAGGCGTCAGAAACCGCACACCTTATTTTGAGAGATACATGACCATACCTATTTCTGAGTGTTACGTCTATTCTGGAAGCAGTAGCCAGGTTGATCTTGTCGGTTCTCAACATGTCAGTTCACCTGGAGAATGTGACCTCCCCAGAATATATCCCGATGGTTGGAGATCTTCGGAAGAAGAGTTTATGAGGTGCTTTTCTATTTGGTTCGGTGGAAAGCGAGCATTGAAGCACGGTGCAAAAAACCCGACGTTGAATTCTCTGTATGGGGCAGCGGAATACAAAAATCCTGGAATGGTTCATATGACTTGCAAGCTGGGGGTGACAGGAAAAACACTTGTCTTCTTAGCGAGATCAAGACAGGAGCGAGAGCATTGGGTTCATAACATACTACAGGAGATCAATCGATATTCATCCGATTGATGGGCGACATGTGAGCAAAAGTCTCATGGAACAGTAAAACAGAGAGAAAAATACTATACTTTGAGGTTATTCATAACCTCACTGATCAATTCTAGGTCTGAATCCGAGTCAAAATCCGAGTCCGATTCGTCAGAAATTGCGCACTCGATGAACGGTCCAGCTTGAGCAATCCCCTGTGATTTCATGATGTTTAAGGGACTTGTGGGTTGAATGTCATGGATGTCTGTGACCGGAACTGGGACCGGTAACACGCCTATCTTCATAAGCTCTTCTTCGAAATTGTCGGTACGCTCATTCCAAATTTCTTTTGGTTCTATTATCAGTACGGTCGAAATTCTTGGATCGGCACGCTGAGTGAGAGCCCCTTTCCGCAGAGGAGGAAATTCGACAAGTTGTTTTTGCAACGATTTTGGGGATTCGTCCACGAGAAGATCATCAATATTAAGTGATGATGTGATCACATCTGTGGGTAGTATTAACAGATGGTCCGATAATGCAATTCCCCATTTCTCAATAACTGCGTCAGTTTCGGAATGTAGCTTCATCAAGGGTATTTGTCCATCTTTCTTGACGAATTGAATTACCGAAGTTTCAGGTGTGGTGATGGCGTGATCTCCGTCAAGAGGTAATAACTTTGGAGAAGGGCCTTCGGTCTCAACGACCAAGAAGTTAGAAAATAAATAGACAATTTGCATCGTGAACTTGCTCTTCCCGAGAGCAACCTGGAGTTTGTCAACTAATCTCAAGGATCCCAAGGAGACTAAAATCACTAGATCAAAGTTGGCATATCTGCTTAGCATATGCTTGATGAAAATGTTCTTAACTTCTTCAAGCAGCTTTGTCGATTTTTGAATTGCTAAAAACAGCAGGTCTGAGCCCTCCAAAAGCAATTCATTGGCACGTACTCGAGTCTCGTTCGTCGAGACATGACTATACGTGGAGATTCTGCCATCGTTCGACATTGGTCTCAAAAGCTGATTATCCTTGAAAAAATATCTGGAAACACGGTTTTCAGTACCGAATACCAAAGGTGTGCTGGAAAACCTTTCGTCTTTCTGTGGAGAAACTGCCAACAACTTGACAGAAAGCATTACGCCTGTCATGATATCTTGAATGACATCTTTATTAATTGGGCGCACTGGGATGCGTCTTTTCTCAGATGTACAACATCGTCCTCGGCAAATAGGCAATACTTTTCGTTTCACTTCTTCCTCACAAGAAGACTTAGTGAACGGATCTTTTTGTGTTGTTTTTTCAAGAAGTATATCAACGTTGGTCTGAAGACATTCGCCATGTACACAGTCTCCACATTCGAGGGGCACCAACTTTTCTGATTCGAGTTTTGTTTCTAGAATATCTTTGCAAATAAAACAAATTTCTTGAATTTCATTAGACTCAAATCTCGAAGATTTTGTAAAATATGGTTTGATTTTAGGACCTAAGATCGCCTGGCTAGGAAGAAGCTGAAGTTTGCTTGAACTGGAGCTTGGGGTCTTTCTCGGTGGAGGCGGAGGAATGTTCCAGTCACCAAATATCATACCAATCTGATTGTCTAAAAGATTGTTCACTTCGTGGTCCCTATCGAGGACATCAAGTGGAGTCAAAAAGAGATCGTTGTCGAGTTTATTATGCTTTAAGGAACTCGGTGTCAGTGTGGGTGAGCTGGAAAGCGCTGGCATACTAGGGGAACCTTTAGGAGTTCTCAAGAACGATGGATGAGCCGGACTTGATTTTACTGATGAAGAGCTTGTCAGGCGCCAGAGCTTCTCCCTCCAATTTGACTTTTGCCTCGGGGAGACATTTGCAGAGGTTTGAAGCATCGATCAAATTCCAGATTCTTGTGCTTATGAGGATCAAACCAAAAATTGCCTATAACAAAAAAAAATGTAGTTCGGGATTTTTTGAGGTTAGATCAAATCAGGTAGTAGAGGAATAAAACCCAAGTCCTTATGAGTCGGCTCGAAGTTTGAGCCATGTGTATGGGAGATGCCACTTTGGGAAAATTGAGTGCATGTATGCAAATCGTGCATGAACATCATGCACGATTTGTCGCTTCATTATAGTTTTGCCTGAGCGCCTAGCACTATGCCGCTATGGCTGAGCAAGTTTTTCAATATTAGCTTGCTTGTTTGAAAGCATGAGGCTTTAGCCCATGCATATTAAAGATTTTCTTAGCACTATTTTTACTAGGAAAGCCCGTTTTGGGATCAGTTTTCTGTGTTTGGAACAGATCTAATGACTTTGGCATCTGTTGTTTCTTTTTTCTCGTACTCCTGTATCAATCAACTCTCGCTCACATTCTTACCCGATTCGACCAAGAAAGTGATACAAAACTGTCGAATGGTTTTTTTTGCGAGAGTGAGAGATGGCTATGCAGGCATTTTGGGCTGATTTAAGAGAAAATGCAGCAAAAGCTCGAGAAACAGGTTTCAAAAGCGATCCGTCAAGTTACAAATCAACCCACTTCAACACTGAGATATAAAAGGTGTTTAATGTGCTTTTGGTTAAGTAATCATTGCTCTCCTGCGAAGATTTTCCGTCTTTTCCCCGGATCAATTTTAGAACTTCTTGTGAGTCCCTTTGCAAATTTCATCGACAATTACAAAAGCCAGGAACATAAAAACGTCCACACTATTAATGAAGTCTGAAGATTCTAAAGGGGTGCATATATCAGAAAGCTCATACAAGGCAGGAGTTCATGTCACACTCAAACTTGGCACTTTCACCGATAATATCTGTAGTCTGGACGTTTGTAGTTATGTCATGTCTAAGTCCTACGGCATCATGAATGTGCGGTCAACCAAATCAAAACTCTTGACCGCTGAAGTTCTTCATATCAGTTTTGAGCAAAGCTACATTCGCAATTTTTGTTTCGCTATAGTACCATTAGAATCTCTCGCGAAATGTGGCTGGGTACCATATCCCTAGGGGCCGCGGAAGGTGGGGATCAACGGGCACCCGTGCACCCTGAATATAATTTAACTGTGCCTTAGAATGAAGTGGTGGGTTCACAAAGTAAACCTATAGTCATGAGCAGCACGGACGCCGACGACGTGTTGGACTTCATAAACTCTCTCCCCGACTCGAACAAGCCAACGCCCACACCCAAATCAAAAAATTTGGGATCAAGTGATGATTTCTTGGAATTCTTGGACGAGCTCAGCGCACATGAGAAAACATCCAAGCCAGTAGGCAATTCCAAAGGTAAGTTTGCACCAAAGAAAAAGGAAAGCGCAGGCGCACCAGCAATAGGAGATTCTTCTGATAAAGTAGATGAACATATTCAATTCAGCTCTGTTTCGGTGCATGAGGCGCCCCTTGAAAAAGACAGCGATTGTGAACCTGCCGCTAGAAGTGAGGAGGTTGAGTCACCGAAGGAAGAAGAGGCTGGAGCAAGATCGAACGCACAGGCGAGCTCAGGCCAGTCTATCTCCCAAAATGAGACGAAAGATCCAATATCATCCATCTCGTCTTGGTGGAGCACGGAAGGATCCAACAAAGTCTCATCACTTTGGGGGTCTTTGGCCTCGAATGCTCACCAGATAAGCGAGACTACCTTCCAGATCGCATCTAACACTACACACCAATTGTCACATCAAAGACAGAAGTTTCTTACTGAACACAATGGAGTCGCTGAAACTGAGCAAATCTTGCAAGTGACGAACAAATTAAATGCAATCCTATCCACAATGTCGCAGCAGATAAAGGATGGTTTGATCGACAAGGAAGACGAGTTGATGAACGTTCTTCTCATCTACGACTTGAATAATGTCAATTACTTGGACTCTTTATGCGCCTCAAAGTTTGATAAAGTCATGAATCAAGTGGAGGGTGGAATCAAGACGACTGTTAGCAGCTTCAATCACAAGCATGAACAAGCATCAAATTCGAAATATTACGACTTGGATATGTTCAGTGGAAAAGGTATTGATGGAGAGAAGTTATGTTTTGCAAACTTAGAGAGCTCGATAAAAGACTATTTAAAAATAGCCGACCTTGAGGAACTAAAGGAACATACAAGAAAATCTGCTGATTATGACGTCAACAAGTCCAACGTTTTCATCGCAATTCAACCCATCACCGCAGGAAACACTGACGAACAATCGGGGGAAGCAGAGAATCTGGGTCCATCTTTCATCGAGGCCAATAACACAAATTCCTTCAGTTTCACCATGATTCTAAAGGATATTACGAACAACATCACCATTGTGAGTAAGTCTCAGCCATTCCCCCTTAGATGGGCCAGATGGATTTCTGGTAAGCACGAAGATGTTGATTCTGTTTTCGGCTCCTATGACGAAGGGGAGTCTGTAGACCCAAGTGAATGGGTAAAGGAATGGATTCGAGATGGGTTTGGATTAACGTTTGCTGTTTTAGCACAGGAGTACGTCACGAGAAGAATGGGTATCTAGCATTACGACGCGGGAAGGAAAGCTTACCATATATTTTCATTTCTATTAATTAAACGCAAGCGATCGGTCAAGGCTTATTGATTTGGATTGCACCAGAGCACTTTATCCACTCACAAGTGCTTAGTAAAGGTCGGCAAATTCAGCAACATGAGGATGTACAGTATATCGAGCAGAAGCAGAAGCAGCAGCAGATTTGGACAGAGCATACTGAGAAGCGCAAGTCAGTTGAAGTGAAGCTTTCGAAGAATTATATAATGTACCGGTTCCAGCACCAGGTCCTTGAAAGATCGAATCATGCCCCTCGGGAAACTGAGCTCTGCTACTCTTCTGCATTCCGCTTGAATAATAATTTTGCATGATCGTATCTATTCCTTCGTCATCCACCGCAACCAACTTATTAACCCAGTCCACTACAAAAGGCGAGAGCTCTTGCGCAGAGTGAAGAGCTATCTTATCCAGATAAGACGACTCATTAACCAATGCCAAATCGGGAACAAATTGCTTCAACTTTGCTTTTGTTTTCACCTCGACGTCGCAAAACAGATGACTGGGTGATTCAAGCAAGGCTGGAAAAATGCGCTCGAAACTCCGATTATTTTGCGGATGGACGTTCATACACTCCTCATGAATGAAAGAGTACGTTTCGTACAGAGGCAATTTATTGGTGCGGACATCTAGAAAATAACGAGAGTCGTGAACTGCCAAGCGTTCGAGTAAATGGTGAGAAAGCTTGCTTTTTGTGTTATGAAATAATGTAATTGTAGGGGAGGCTGAGCCGGTGATCAATCTTGCGAATCTGAGCATTGCACGGATTAATACAACCACGAGGGCGCAAAATCTTGGAAAAGAGACTTCTGGGTAGGTGATAGCTGAAATAGGGCTGTGGGTTACAGCACCTAGAAAACTTGTTAGTTATACCTTCACTGATGGAGCAAGGTTTGTGTAAAGTTAAGAAGCTTTCGGGGAATTGATGGTTGATCAGTCTTACCCTAGACAACTGGAACAGTATTTATTTAGCGCTCTTCGTCGCACTTCTATACGATAAGAGGGGGAGGGGAACGATAGGCGGAGCAAGAACTGCACAGAAGTGTGACCGTCCCCAAAGTTAATCCGAATTCGCTTTTGCCTCCCTGGCTCGCTCAACATGAGAGTGTATACAGCTCCACTATCTCTTCCCCTCCGTGTCCCCTCCCTCGCATAAAACTCTATGATGCGAGATAATCTCATAACTTTGCAGGGATTTTACGGTAGTTCACCAAAGGGACTCCTAGCCCTGATCGGTGTATTACCAATGCTTATGACGCAAAATACCCCTTCACTTAATATTGCAAAGAATTTCTGAAAGCAATGCCGTGAATGTGGTCAGTTGCTGCCCGTAATATGCGAGATCTACTGGTATCTAATCCCCGACCTGATCTATAAATCTTTCTCATATATATGTTAACTTTTGGCTTCAGTATTAAAAAGACGTTTTCATTGAATACTAGTTATCAAATCATAGCTACGCACAACGAATACAAGGAATACTTTTAGAAAGCTCCTTTGGCAATGGCCTGGTTTATCAGAACTGAGCTCATTCAATATGCGCACGTGCATACCACAAGATAAAACTCCGAAGGTGATTCTGACATCTACGTGAAAGCTTAATGAAATTGCTGCACCAAATTTTTTTTAATCGCTTTTGAGAATTTCCAATTCGAAGTGAAATTTAAAACTCACAGTTAGGATGGCAAAATGTAGCAAGGTAAGAACTCATTGGAAATATGCCCTAAGCTTGATTGCCGATGCAAATCAGTTGTTAGCAAGGCGTGTCACAAACTACATGGAATTTTGAGTGTCGCCTGTAAGATAATACAGATTTGTCGTGCAACATTGAAATGAAATTTCTGTCGGTAAGTCTAGACCTGATTGCAAAAATTCTTCTCTTATGAATGATCAATCTCCTCCCAGAGGCATTGTTGAGTTCTTGATTGCAACAGCGCAAGCAGGTAAACTGCGTGAGCAAGAATTTAAAAAGTTCAAGTCGAGTGGCATCTTAATTATGGGCATGTCAAGAATTTATCTAGCTCAGAGTCTATACACGAAAATACGAACAGCCCAAACAGGCATCTTTTTGAATATGGACCCTGTAGGTATGTTATCATGAAAGACTAAGTTTTGTAAATTTCAGGTCGCCTGTGTGCGAAAACCGGTAAGTTTTTGCGAACTCTTATCAACTCATCTAAATCAAGATCTGCACCAATGAGCTCGTAATAGTCCCCATCAGAATCTATCGCTTTTTCACTTTGCGCCTCTAGATATGTCGGGCCTTTAGCCAAAACATCTCCCCATGGCCCTATGATCAACGATTGACCATAGCTGATTCTTTTTGTGCGGTTCTCCTGTTGGTCTCTCGTCAAGTTTTCATCTTCCTCTGATATGTCAGCATACGTATTGTGTTCCCCACATTGGGCTGCCATGATCACAAAACACTGAGAATCGATTGCGCGTGCACGCCCAAGCTCCAACCAATGTGCCTCTCCAGTTTTGGTGGTAAAAGCTGATGGATATGTAAGGACACTGGCTCCCAATTGTCTAAGACGAGCTGCCAACTCAGGGAATCGTATGTCGTAGCAGATAGAGAATCCTACTTTGAATTCTGGGTGGCTGTCACTAAGTGGAAAAGGATCCAAAATTCTGTTACCTGCCTCGACTGACTTCGACTCTTGTAAAATAGGACCGTTCGGAATGTTTATATCAAATAAATGGATCTTTTGGTAGCGATGCTCAACAGTTCCCAGACTGGATATCCATAACTGGTTGTTTTGAACTTTTTTATCCACATCGGCCCCTTTTGTTGGCTCGTGAACACCAACCGCCACGCAAAGTGCCCTCAGGCTTTTGGAATTGACGGCCTTTAATTTTTCACAGATGACGTTCACGAAGTCATTTGTGGTATTCTTCGCTAAACTGACGGAGTGGATAGAGTCTCTGGAGATGTAATCTGCAGCTTCGGGAAGAAAGAGCACTTTAGCTTCGAACTCAATGGCACGATCGATCAATTTGCAAACAACACGTGAATTAAGTTTGAGATTGGACGATGAGCACATTTGCCCAACGGCGACCCTTATTTTCGAGTTCATGTATTGGTGGCAATTTAGTGTGGACCTTTGTTTTCGCTAGAAATTTCCCTCAGACAAAAAAAGGGGGAGGGCTGATTTTCCAAGATGGGGCACTATTAACAAGATGTGAAGAAGACGAGCGACAAACAGGATCACGTGCACGGGCGATAGAGATAAGGATCGCGGGAATTTAGTTAACAGCACTAACGTAGGCAGTGTTGTACTGTTTCGTAAATCATCGTAAATATCATTATCGTAAATGCCATTT
>JAKUBE010000232.1:0-18449 GCA_030674755.1 Metschnikowia henanensis | reverse complement strand
CTCTGCATTCATGCAGAGGGTTGGTGTAATGCAAGGGATGCGAGTAGGGAGGGTTCACTGTACGCTCTAAGATCATATGCACGCGCGCCTCATGTCAAATCAAAACATAACTTCGTACCATAAATTTGAACCAATTACACAGTATTATCAGCCGCTACAACCTTCTCCGAAATCCAACTCTTCTCATATCTTCTAGACGACCGAAACACCATGGTGGAATCACACATGAGCCTCACGGCTCGTATGCTCCGCAACTCCACCCGGCTACTAGAAGAAACTATCGATGTTTTGGACCAAAGTATAAAGGACACTCCTAGATTACACAAAGTGCTCGATACGCAAAAGTTGTTTGGCGTAGTTCCCGAAATGGACGTCCAGGCAGCAGAGGAAAGCGCCAGCATTGACATCACCCCGAAACTAGAGGATTTGGGCACTCGTCTTGAAAAAAAGCTAGATAAGCTTCGGCGCAAAAAAACCAGCTTGCAAAACCAGGCACGGCTTCTTCAAATGCGGGTGGAAAAGGCAGAGAATCTTTCTCCGAGGCGAGGAGGGCGTCTGGGAAGCACGCAGATATTCAACGATCATTCCCACGAGGCGGATCTTGCTCGCTTAAGGTTTTTGCGCAATAAAAGCGAGCGTTTGAGCTATCAATTGACGCAGGCAAAGCGGAAGAATAGCAGTTCCAGGCTCAGCTTTGTCCCATCCTTACCGCCATCGTAATTGTTGGGATTGTTGATGTGGTTATGGAAGAGGAACATGCATCTGCAGGCCAAAAAGACGATACAGTTAGAAAGCTTGGGTTTTTGAAAGGCTCCGATCTTAGTTGAACAAACTGAAGTTGATCGAGATGTATGCTACTTGAATCCAGCTGAATCCAATCTATATACATGAAAGATTTCCAGACAGGTCTGAGCTCGAAACGTTCTTCCGAGCATCAATGGTTTAATCAGTCAAGCTATCAAGCCTGAGGTAGATCAGTACGATCGTCTATCTGCCGCCAGGCTTACAGAAAATGAAAACATGACGTGCCAATATGACATATCATGAGCACGACCTTTGTGTCCTCGGAGATCACTTGATTTTTCAAAAAGAGGGAATTTTCCTCATAGCAAAATGTGCAAACTTCCGGAACCGGCATCGAGCATTGAAAGAACTGTTCCCCAGGCCCAATATATTAAGATTTCTCTACCAATAAAAGTAGGAAAACACCTTCATTTTCCCTACTGCCCTTCCATCACCACTTACTGAGCATCAGCTCCATTGATGTTCTCCCCGGCAAGCAAATCTGCGCCGTTCATATGCTCGATGGTGGATATATTGAGCCTCTTGGCCAATTCCTGGGCAAACTGCTCCCCCACCTCCTTCATGCTGCCGCTGAAATCAGGCTTCAATTCCTGGATTGACGTGGCCTTGGTTCCAGGCAAACCACACATCTCGTGCGTGTTCAAAAAGGCAAGGTCTGGCCTCACATTCAACCCCACGCCATAAGAGGTAATGGCTCTTTGAATGTTGCACCCCACAGAACAGATTTTCAAGTCGTTAGGCGACATCCATACGCCAGGGTTATCGTTGACGAAACTGGGCAAACTGAACCGTCTTTCGAGTAGGTTTTGCACGGATTTTAGAAGAACAGAGTCGACATAGCACCGCACAGTCAAGTCGGAAAACTGTTTCAAGTCCATGATCAAATACGCCGTGAGCTGGCCCTTTCCGTGCCACGTGACCTGGCCTCCTCTTTCAAGCTGGTGATATTCACATCCGAGGCGATTATATGCTGCAATTTTTCCAGGGAGTCCACGGTCCTGTTTCATTTGCTTGCCGCCGGTATAAACGTTTTCGAACTCAAAGGTTAGAAGCGTGGGAAATGGTTTCATTGCAAGCACTCGCTGAATAAAAGTCAGCTCGAACTGCTGAAGTTCAAGGCCCTGCAGCTTGAACTCGTTTTGCTGTCGTTTGATTTTCGCCTCCATTTTCTTGAAGTCCAAGTTGGCGCACACCATCAGATTCTGGATTTGCTGGCCCTTCAGAAACGGCGTGATGTCATCAAAATGGACGTGTCTTAGCGTGCGATAGTTTTCACACAATGGGAGGAACTTGCTAGCACATGAAGAGGACTGGAATCTTCTCGGTAGAAGAGCTAGGCGCGAGCTGGTCATCCTCTTATAATTCTCTCGTAAACAAAATTGAACAGGTGTTTTGATCGAGATCTCTGGGCTGAAGAAATGTATCAAAGAAGATGGGTATGGGCTCACGTGCCGAGCCTCTAAAGGGTCGTAAGACGCAGTCCTGTATTTCATTCAGACAAGCTACATGTGTGCAGGAGCTATTTTCGACGATCGGAACGCGATGTAAACAAACAAATTCGGACGTTCAAATATTCCAGTCAAAGCTTTCAGGTCCAAATTTTGAGTTGAAATTTCCTAGCTGAAAGACTCAAAAGCTGCAGGATATATATTATGATTAGTAAGTATATGTTGGGGGATCAAATTTATGTTTGAAGCACAAGTTGATATTCATAGCACTTACTAACAAAGAAGGCGAAGAAGCACAAAGGTTGCTCAACAAACTCAAGTATTCCATAAATTTTGATAAGCTTAATCCTCATTTCGAGAACGATGTGGCACATCTTGAAATGACAGTATCTGGTTTGCAGAATTTCATGATTGATTATGGCATTGAGTATTTCTATAATCGGAAAGGAGTTTTGACATCAAAGCGTAAAGTCGCTAATCCCAAAAGAATACGTCTTAGTCTGGCTGGTCTGGACAACTACGTGTGCAAATGTGCTCGGAAGAGCAAACAGAGAACATCACCAGTATTACGACAGAGTTTCTCCATTTCATGTGAATGTCCTGCTACTTTAACAATCAACTATCCGGCAGGATATTATCATACAGAAGATAAAGAACTCAACGTGGCCGTTCACGGAGACATGATAGTTCATATCACGTGGACATGGCGACATAATCACAGCTTCGACGACCCAGAGTTTTTCAAGATTCTACCTTTGTCAAAAATAGCAAGAAAAGCACTCAAAGACGCAGTGTTGAACCATGGACTTACTTGGTTCCATATACGAAATGTGCAAAAAGCGGAGCGCCTGAAATACAAACAACTGAGCACATGGGAATTGATGAAAATTGATAACAGACATGTACGCTACATTTTGAACCAGCGTCGCAAAAAGTATGGTGTTTCTGAGATGGAGACAATTTAGTCTCAGAGAATATTTAGTGTCGAAATGAAGATGATTTGTAGCGAAGCTTTTTAATGCGAAACGGGAGAGTGAAAGCTCATGTGAAGCTCGTTATTGAAATTTATAAACAAAAACGTTATCAAAACAGGACAGATTTGTCTTGCAAAACGTCTCGGTTGTATGACCTAATTTCTGGCAATTCGATAGCCAGTCGTATAAGAAGCGTTTCTTGATGGAGACTCAATGAAGATCTGGGTTTAGGAACTGAAAAGCAGACTTAAGATCTGTTCCAAACAGAAACTCGAGAAGACAATGTTTTGTTGGACAAAGGCAACGAGGATCGAGGTCTAGTCTGAGTTCGATTCAAGGCACCATTCAAGGCATCATAATAACCAATGACTGCGAAATCAACTCGACCCGAACCAACTTTGAATCAAGCCAAATTCAAAACGCATCCTCAATTTCTTACGAGACACTCTCTAAAGCTGGCCTTGTAGCGTGCAATCTCTTGAGCCTTTAATTTTGCAGCCTGCAACAAAAACCGATCTTAGCCGAGCCGCACGCTCATGTGACCTCTCATGGGTCTTATCTTAGCGCGACTCTAGTTGCACTATGCGAGGCTTTATGTATGAGACAAACCTTGAACAACCTCTAGATATTCTAGTTACCCCGCTCGATCCACAAGCTCCAGCTAAAAAACACACCATAATCATACTAAAATACTAAAATGAGCCTACCGCGTGGGGCGATTGCTGATCGTAAACCCACTCGGCGTGGGACAAAGAAATCACACTCGTTCAAGGAAAACCAGGTCCTTATCGGCACGGAAACATCGAGAAAATCACAAAAACGCAAGCGGGAGGACCGGCATGTGGCTGTGGAACTGCCGGAGTTCCGCTTGCTTGTGAAATTGTTTGTGCCCGCAAACTTGCTTATCAAAAACAACAAGGTCTCCATGAGTCAGTTGACGGCATGCCTACCTATATTAGTCGATAAGCGGTTCCCCGAACTTAACTTCGAATTGCACATTTTTCTTAGTTCACTTACAACCAAGTATGTGCTGTCGTGGTACTGCGAAAAACTCAACACAGAGAATATGGCGTTTGTGCTGGATGTGTATGAAACATTATGTGCATTTGTAAAGGATATCTCCGAGAGGATCCTGGCGATTTTCGAGCTGGCCAAACTCTTGCATATGATAAACGAATTAGCGGAGATTCTTGATCGGCACTTACGCGATAACACAGTTGAAAACGGATTTCCCAAGTATGTGCTGCTTCTCCTAGAGCGGTATGCTTACAATTTAGTGGAGGATACTGATGTTGACAGCCTACGAAGCACTTATTTGGCCGAAAGCCATGTGATTTTCAATCAGAAATGGGCAGGTAAATCAAAAGCGGACAATTTGCGTCCGTATGTATCAGTGTCAATCAACGAAGAGGGCTCTGATCGGCTGATTGACCGAATATACCTCAAGGTCCTAGTGAAAAATATCCTCAAGACGGTGTTCTCGGAGTCAAACTCAGATTTGCAAGGCCCGCGCTCCTCTGCTATAGTGACCAACTTTCTCACTGTGCTCCTTGCGGATTTAGTGCTCAAAAAGCTCGTGACTAAACTTTCCGATCCAGATTTCATCTTAACCACAGTCATAGGTGCGACAGTTGAAAAGCTCTCGAGTCAAATCCGGGTCAAAGAAAACGCCGAGCCACCAGCATCGATTCATCTGCGCTTTTTTCAAGCAAAAGCCTGGTGCAGAAAGGCATACGAGGCATTCAATTCAGTGTCTCTTGCCTTCAGGCAAACTTCTTGGCTGCCTGAGCCCAGTTCCAGCATATTCTTCTCGCCGCTCTTATCACTCTTTGATGCCATCTTCGATTTCAGCAAAAGAAAACCAATGTTGATTTCTGTATTGCGGCTCGCAAGATCCACCATTTTCTCCGTCGGTAATTTCGGGCTCAAAATCGAGGCTTTCACACAAAGCTATCTTCTTGACAAAATAAACGATTCCCCGATCGCCGATGATGCCTCTTTGGCGCGACTCATTGAGACGTTGCGATGCTCCCTTTTTGATCGGATGAGTGACGAAAAGACCGGTGACAAACCACGGAAAACTATTACGCAATTGAGAGACCAGATTCACGATTTGCTTTTCGGCCTGTCGAAAACGAAATCTCCGTTTCGTGGCTCATTTGCTTGGGCAACCTATAAAGAAGAGAGCGAGACCGAGCTCAAGGAAAAAATTGAGTCGTTTCTACACATTTTTGCTCCGGAGGTTCTGAAAGATCCGACCGAACGCGGGGAGAAAAGCAAAATGAATTTGGTTCTCGTAATGAAAATGATGGATTGTGTTGTTCAGAACATATACCCTGAGATGTCTTCTGAATTGTTGAGCACTGTACGGTAAGAATAATTCGCGTCGTTGCGCTACGGCGTTATGATCCCAAACTCTAAGGAATGTGTGTGCAATTTAACATCGAAAAGCCTAAACTTAACTTTTAATTCTCTCTGGTGGAAAGTCAACTTTTTAAACAACTCATGCGCTGATGATGTTTGACAGGGACGAGTACGAGGCTTGGGCTAGCGATATTGTTTGATCGGTGAGATCGTAGTACACATACGCTTGCCTCAAAAAAACGTCGCCAAGAATCATATAATCGTTGTACCAGCCAAAGCCCAACAAGCACGTGCCGTCGCCCTGATTAAATACAGCCTGTGAGTAAGGGAGAGCAATTGTGTTGTTGCCGAAACTGAATATGAGGTTTTTGTTGCTAGGCTGGTTGCAGCTGACCACGCGATACTGGATCCCGCCAATATTCTTGATGGTGGTTTTGAAAAGATTGTCCAAAACATGCATGAGTTCCAGACTAAGAAGACCCAAAGAAGTGCCCGAATCCAAAAACGCGGGCTTGTTCACGGCGTACACCACGTTGTCGAATGTGACAGACTGGATCTTAATGCCCGATCCGCCAAGAGACTGGTCAATGTTGTATTTTTTCAAAGAACGGGTGTACTTGGCCGTGTCAATGCCCCCGAAAATCAACGATCCTGACTCGCCTTTCGGCCCTAAGAAAAGCGAGTACGACGCCTTTGGAATGATGCCCGCTTTTTGCAATGCCCAAGGTAGGTTGTCGTATTTCTCTGTGGTGGTCTCTTGGTTTCTATTGGCGATCCCCAAAGTTCCAAAACCACTCGTCTTTTTTGTCTTAGCAAACTGAAAGTTCGAAAGTACGGGATTTGCTGTCTCGAATTGGAGAGTGTCCTTATAAAACTTGCCGTCGACGCCATTGCCGTCCAAATAATCAATCGAGAAAGCCTTGCCGGTATCCTTAGAAGTGGTCGAGGTGCTTGGGTCGTACCCAAAGCTCGGGACCCAAAGATCCGAAGAGCCCGTGTCGATAACTACAGTGCTTTTCTGTTTGTTGGAGCCAAGAAATACATCGATGTGGTATGTGATGTCCTTGTAATCGACAATGGTTTCTCTGAACGCATCTCGCTTCGCATTCTGCGCCCAGTATTCTCTAGCACTCAAATCCCCGACCGTCTTCAGGACAGTGAAATCTAGGCACAAAGGCTCGGCGCCGTTTCCGGACTTCCCGTTGGGAAGAATCAAGCCTTGTACGAGAGCAAGAGCGACAGAGTATAGAATGAGATGCTGGAGCATGTAGCTTTTGATTCTGTGAATTTCGTTATTGAGGGACCATCGCTCCAGGGGATTTGAAGGATTCTTATACGAGAGGGAAACCCAGCAGATTTACTTGATACGTTAGATTTAGCTGCCGGCACCCTTTCGATATAATCTATTTTGCACTGCGCTACAGGCTAAGCATCGACTTTTAGCTGGCTAATCGTCATATTCACCCAATTCCGCTCACAATCTGCGACTAGTGGTTATGTGCCCAAAGCATTCATGCACTAAAAGAAATGTGAGCCAACGGTTTATTCAAAAAGCCGCTTATAGAGCACTGTGAGGCAGACCGTATTCGATACTGGCGCCAGCATTTTAATGGTACGGCGCCGTAATTAGTCTCTCTGCACGGCAAACGCGGCTTGCCATGCATAATTCCGTGGCGCGTCTGTACCACGTGATTGCTGCTACCTTTTCAAATGACCTTTCCAAGACAAGGCCGTGATTGAAAAACAAATCAGCAAGAAGAGAAAGCGTTTGTGAGCTCCGAAGCTAAGAAAAGGCAAAAATATTTTTTCTTTTCTAAAAAAATTGAGCTGAGTTGCTCGCCTATAAGGAAAAGGACGCGCCAGATCACGTGAGGTTTACGAGTAAGGTTTGGGCAGCAAGATCGCGCTCGCGCAGCTGGCTCAGATCTGATTTCCTTTTTAAACGGCCCTCGAAATGCCCTTTATATACATTGATTGCGGATCAAGCTTTTGCTAGCGGCTTAAGCCTGCTGTATTGTTTTATTTGTGATACTAACTATTTGAAAAGCCCAAATAAACTAGATCTACCCCAGTGCATCAAGTTCAAAGCAGGTCTCACGAGTAATCGTGAATCCTGCGTCGTCTGCAGATCACTCGGTTTAGGTGCAAGAAAAGCTGGCTAAGGTATGCAAGGCCACTTGGGGCCGTTGAATACTGTTTTATAGGTACGTACTCAAATCAGATGGGCTCCTGCTTCCTAATTTGCGGGAGTATAGTAGGTTTCGCATGGTAGAGCTTCAGTTTCCTATCCTAATACCATTTTTGATGGCTTATTTGATACTAGCGCCAGACAGAAAGAAATTGAGGCGATTATGAATGTCACATGTAACCAATACTCAAGGCTCACTTGCCATCGTATTTCATATATTTTGATTCCACTATAATAAGGATCAATTCAAAGTCCAATGAAGTAGAGTTCTAGCCACCGTTCAATTTCGCTAAATTAACCCAAAGGCAGCCCAAATAGAAGGTGCAAGATGTTATAAAAATTTGGTCTGATGAATTTGCAAAAGGAAAACAAAATCACTCAGATAGGCAGCAGGTATTCACCAGCTCATCGCAGTCAAATCTAGTGCCATAAGATCTCGGCAGCTGCTCGAATCCATGTTTTTTCTCGGCCTTACTTTTATCGTAAATTATTTGCAACTAAACGGGTCTGCTTGATTTCATTCAACCGTCCACTTTTCATAAACGACCATAGTTCAGGTGTGATAATATGAAATTAAAATCAATCCACCAGTGGTATCTTCTTTCAATTGTTGAACCGGTGGACTATGCTTCTCTCGGCTTTCCAGTAAATCAGTTGACATTTAGATTAATTGAGAGATTTCAAGAAGAAAGAAAAATTAAAAACACCAAGTAAAAATACAAAATGAAGTGGCATCGAAAACTCGTTTCATTTGTACCTTTAACGGAGATCCAAGACCTGGAAATTCTTTTTTATATTCTCCTTCGCCTTTCAACTCACTTAAAGCACACATCCATGCTGGAAACAGTGGACTTGGACCTTGCTCACGAGGTGAACTACTAACAAGGACACACTTTCGATGAAGTAAGAGTCTACGAATAGCAAAAGGGTAATATCAACTTGTTTGTCATGATGAAGAACAATTATTCTATTGATATCTATCCAGTCAAGAAACCCCAAAACACTTCCAACAGAAGATTCAATATTTTTCCACTTTTCGGTGCGCTGGCCCTGGAGCGCGTGGGGCCAGCACGTCTGCGAATCGCGGGCCATGAGCTAGCAGCAGATCGCGAATAACATTAGACAACTTGACTTTTAGAAGCACAACTCTTGGCTCATATCATGATATCTTGTGCCGAGATTACTTCCAGACTCGAGGACGACAATACGTATAATTTTCGAGATCTTCTAGACAGATGCGTGGATGCATTGCCACAAACAGAAGACGGCCACAGGCTTCTAAATACACTTGAGCTTTTCGCCTACGGAGGGTGTTCCGCATATGCCCAGAACAGGGCCAAATATATAGAGCTTTCTGGAAAAAGCGAGTACAAACTAGTTGTGCTATCGATTCTTTCTGTTTTGAATAGCAACGTCGGCAACGACGTGCCGGTTGATGATATTCTACGCGTGTTGCATCCTTACGTGCCAGACGTCAACGCTCTTAAACCAGTAGTGATTTCTATGGTGGAGGCCGAAATCGTGAATGTGAAAATCAACGAGGCACAGAATGTACTAAAGGTGGTTGACACGTTTGTTTTGCGTGATGCATACAACGAGAATCGCTACAGGTTGCGGGCTTTGGAAAAAGACGATCTTTTAGGGATCTCGGTGGGTCGTGCCCGGGAGATTCTACAGAAGTGGCTTGACGAGAGCATCACGCCTGTGGCGAATGAGCTAGGTGACTAAGACACCTGGGACCCGCCACGGATACATGATCACAATGAAAGCATGCTAATGATCTTATTGAATGTAAGTCTGAATAAAAAGTGGATGGGGCGTGGCTAGAAAAACGCACGCACGCATTAAGCATGCCAGATCTTGGCGACGATTCCGGCAATGCCGCCCTCTTCCTTCTGCTCAATGTCGTAAATACCATAGCCGGCCACACCGGTGCCGAAGGTCAACAAGTACATGGCAAAGCTGTGCAAGGAGCCATAGACTCTTGGGGGAATGTAGTCGATGATACAAGACTGGAACCCGACGTAACAGTGGAAGAGCAAAAACGCAGACAACGTGGTATCGAGCATCACCGACGTCGTCGATGTGAAAGAGGTGGCTACCAAAGGAACTAAGCCAGCAGCGACGAGTCTCTCGGAAGTCCAGTGCCACGAGCCATGCGTTTTGTGTGCTTTAGGCGCCACGTACGCATCGTTGACGGTGCCCACGATGTTTCCCGGGGGTTGTGGGATCGTCTTGATTCCACGTGCAAACGAAGCGCTAAGAAGAGGAGCCGACGCTTTGAGAAAAGAGGCCGAAACAGGCATTCTCAGAGCGAGACCAACGCGGGTGATGATAGACATGATTCTTGGGTTTGTGGCTGCTTTGCGGCAGATAGAAGAGCGGGGTGTTAAGCGGCGAGGTCTGGGGTGTTCGCTTGCAAAATAACGTGTTTGCTTTCAGGTGTATTCCTCGTTTTGCTTGCACTGTGGCCGGGCTGTATGTAGAACCCGAAAAACCCCGGACTTTTTCTGACACATCTTGGCGCTATGATTGGTCGCACGCGTGTGCAGGTCGAATGCTTTTTGGCCCCGCGCGGATGTCACTCTCTCAAATCTTTCTCCGCGGAACTTCTTGCAGCCAATACTTGGCAGCCTGATACTAGTCATAAAATGAATGGTGTCCCAATTATGGAAAGTCGAGCTTTTGACGCGTCACCTCTTTTTTCGTGCTGAAAGAAAATTCGTGGCTTTCTGCGCCCGCGGGTACGAATAGGGCTTGGTAATTTCCAGCCAAGACGTTCCAGCCAAAGGTTGTTTCAGCCAGCTCACTCCTGGTCCTCATTCTCATACTCTTCGATATCGGGAAGCGGCTGCGCAGGCCCGAACCTCTCTTTCAACGCTTTTTCAATGACACCCAAAGGCCCTTTGTAGTAAATCACTTTTGTAAATCTCTGCACCACGCTTGTGTACCAGGAATTCTCGTCGCTCTCCAACACACTGACGTGAGACTTGACATTCACGCATCTTTCGCGTGCGGCCTTATCCTTGAGCTTGCCATACATAGTGATCAAGTTGTCCAATGTGTTGAGAAGAATCGCCGAAACACGTGCGTTATTGCCCTTATCGTAGAAAGTGTCCTGGACGACTTCTTCCGCCCACGCCACGGCCTTCTTTTTGTACCCCTTGGCCCAGAGAATCTCAGCAACATGGGCCTTGATTTCTGCCTCGGTGGCCTCCAAATTACCATGTTCACAGTTAAATAGCGGGAACGCAGACTGCGACACCGCCCCCGTATTCAAGTTTTCCTTTATGAAAGACACGACTTTTAAATTGGCCAAGTAGATGTTGAGAGCACGTGTCAAGAACTCGCTCTTTTGTCTTTTCGGCTTTGTCAGAGCTTGCAGCGCATATGCAAATGCCAAGGCATTTAAAGATAAAAGAAGCTCATCGGAGACCGTGGTCAGCTCCTGAAGCATGTACTGCAGATAGAGCCGGATGTTGCCAAAAGTCGCCTGGAGCATATGGATAGATCTTTGCAAATACAGGATTTTCTCTTCCGGGCTGGGACTCACTTTACTCAAAACACGACAGCATTGCGCCATGCGCTCGGCGTCGCCTACTCTGTAAAAAAGCTCGTCGTTGTCAATGACGGATTTCAAAATGTACACCGACGTGTCGAGCTGGCCTTTCGCCAATAACGCTTTCGAGTAGCGCAACAACATGTCGATGTAGAAGTTGGCCATTTCGGCGTTTTTCGGCCGTGTCAACACGTCTGCTGACAAGATGGGCACGGCGTAATTTATGCTGCCATCGGGCATCGTCTCATCAAACTGCAAGTCGGGGGTTTCCGATTTTGCAATGTTGAGCAAAAGCCGGCGATAGTGTTTTGCGGCATATCGCGGGCTTCTCAAAACATCGTCTTTGCCTATAGCCTTGACCGCAATGATCTGGTCGTTGAAACTGAGCTGGAACGGGATATGTTGCCGGGAGTCGGCGTCTTTGTACAAAAAATAAAGCGAGCTTAAACAAACCACGAGGCCGCCCAAATAGGCCCCGGCGAAAATATTGACGATAGTGCCGTAACCTCGAAGAGCTCCGGCCGCTCGCGGGCTTAAAGTGAGCTGACGGAATTGTGATTGAGTTCCCGGGCTCTTGCAAGTATCCATTAATCTTGTTATTTTGGGTGAGCCAAAATGGCTTTGCCGCAGCACACGCAAACCTCGAAGAAACATACAGAAATGGTGGGCTGGTAGTTTGTTAGTTCTGTTTTTTTCAAGTTCGAGCACTTCGATCGCTGTCCAGACGTCTAGGGCCGCGCGCTGCTTAGGGCCAGGGCCAGGGCCAGGGCCATATTGAAGAACTACTCTATCGACTTAAGAATGGCGCGAATAATGGTTTATGGTTGACGATTTGAGTCTTGACTTTACCCACTTATAAAATAATGGGCCAGAATGTAAAAAAAGGTCGGTCTATAAGGGCGGATTGAGTGTATAGTGAAATTGTTCAAGTTCTGGCCGATCTTTGCACTTTGATCGTTACTTTAGAATTCCTTGAGTGCCTGCAGAACTACTTTCGAAATGCGAGAGGAGATAGGTCTGTCCGTTACCTATTTAACGGCTGGGGATCGGGAGTTTGGGCATCAAACTAATCTATGGTAGAATCTGCAAAGATATCGAATCTGGGACAATAAAAAGACTTTGATTTGGAAGGTTTGCTTCCCTGGCTGCTTTGGCTACAGTTCGCGATAGACTGATTTGCAGCCGCCGGTCCTTATCCACTACTAATTAATAGCGAACATTATAATGGCACACTCCAAATACCAGAACAAACGAATTAGCCAGTGACTATGAAATGTTTTAAGACCGAGACACTCGTTCACCGAAAAGGCAGAAAGTATTTCTTCTCTTTCCCTACTTTAAGAAAACTGAAGGCTAGACCCTTCATCAATTTTGACTCATTAGCTTTTGATTCCAGTGGCCCACGCTCATTGTTGTGAACTAGGATCTTATCGTGTAAACCCAAGTCTTTCTGGCCTGTTAATGAAGTGATGCCCCTACAAAACTTGGGACAATGCTCAATATATCACTGGTAGGTTTGTCCAGTCTTTATACGATGGTAATGTCTTCGTTCCCAACAGCGGGTTCTACACAAAAATCCTCTTCTTGAAATTACCTCTCGATGAATGCTTGTTGTTTCAGAAGCAAACTATAATCAGCACTGGCACAATTGACATAGAGACAAGGTAACAAATTCTACGTTTTCTCGCCTACTTTTTCCGTCTAAATAGGGAATATAAGAGAGTGCAAGTAAGTAATTAAGGCTGTGCTATGGCTAGTTCAAAACTTTTTGTTATCCTAGGACCTACATCACTGATCCTTTCGAGTTTATGGAACATGCTTCAACAAGACGCGAAGTGACTCTCTTGCTTGATTATACTGAATGTGGAAAGCAAGCGATAGATTGACAGGTCTCTCTTGCAAGTTTACGAAGATGTCGTTCAACTCGGTCAATAGATGCAGATATCGAAACACAGTTCTGCCGTATTCCCTCGCATTGGGGTCTGGCACGCCGAAATCACGGAAAAGAGTCAAAAGCCTGATGTTGAGGTGTAACATCTTGTGAATCAAATCATGAGCCAAACTTTCCTCGGAGTCATAGAATTGCAATCCATCCGAGGCTTCTTCCATTTTTATTATAAGATACCGGGAGTATTCATATTCACTTGTTATCTTCGCAAAAGAAAATCTTTTTTCGTCCACAAGTGAGCCAATACGATTGATTTCAATGGTGAGTCTTAGCTTGGCTTCAGCAAATTTCTTGGTGTCAAATGTAGTATCATGAACAAACAGCCGCAATTCTTCGTTAAAGCCCTCGAGCCATTTTGATACTTGGCGAGCTTCGTCGGCATCGTCAGGTACAGAAGTTCTCTCTGCTTCAACATCACCCGAATATGAACGGCTACTACTCAATATGGGTTTTGTTTCAACGTTGACCGACACTGCAGCCACAGGCCCAAGAAGTATGTAATTGAGAAGGATTATTGGTAGAAGTTTCATTGATGTTGGAAGCTCTCTGATAGAATAGGGACCGATAAACCGGTTTATATGTCCGTTGAAAGCCGCATGATATAGCCTGATTATAAGTTCGTGGATATGCTGCTTGGAAAAGCTCTCACATTCCCTGTGACACTTTTTGCACAAGCATCTCAAACGGGTATGATCATTCAAACACGAATTTCAAAAGCCATGGAAATGTTCCAGATGTAAAAAAAGAAACGCACCGAGAGCATCGTTATAGAGTTTCATCCCTATTTGAACAATGGCGCTACACTAACAAGACGGCCGAAACATCGGTTAATTTCCGACTGCTAGTGACACGACATAAGGCCAATTGTGACCGAGAAAATTCAATTTTTTAAGCAAATGTGGTATACTTTCTTGTGCTTTCTCAAAAGAGCGAAGACAGATTTTGACCTTTCGAGCCAGTTACAGTAGCCATATCCTTCACAGTTTGAAGTCTGGTGATTTGATCGCTTGGCCTGAATGGATGATAAATTCGCATCAAGTATTTTGCAGCCCGGTTTCAGGAAATGCGCTCATCACAGCCTTACTTTCCAGTTCTGCACTCATTTTTTTCCATGAAATTAGTTTTCAAAGTAGTTAAAGCTTAAGTCTTTATCACAAATACAAGTAGCCTTGTTTAATGTGGCGCAAGTATTCGGATCGAATCGAAAAGGTAATAAATCTCTGGAATTTCTTGAGCCCGAGGCGCGGCTTCGGCCAAAGCAAAAAAAAAACCGGCCCCATTCCATTCCAAAGCACCCTTGCGATAAGGCCCTGCGCACGATGACCTCAGCCCCACATATACAAACATAGAGCTGGATTCCGAAGCCATCTCACGAACAGTTTATGTATAAGAAGGGATATCCATACTCACCAGATACTTTCATCATTGACTCCCAATACAAGACTGCTCAGAAACAGGTGAGACTTTAGTGCCAAATCCAGTTTCATCTTCCCAATTTGGCGACATTCTCATTAGTCTCTGAGCCCGTTTTTCACGCAGTCTCGGAGAATACATTAAGATACCTCTACTCCCATGAACAACGGTGATTCTCTATCAAATACAAAAACATACCCAAAAACACAATTCAATGCTGCTACCGAGTGAAAATACGCGATTGAAGTCTCGCCCAGGAATCTCTCTTTTGCATAAACTAGTAGCCAACTGGCTTCTCACAGACCCGAACTATGTTGTCTATTCAGAGCACGCCAAACTCAAAAATTACCAGGTCCAGCATTATCTGGATATGCGTGTGTGGTATCTATGTGGCGGAAGACTCAGAACAGTGAACCAGGCGCCGCTCAATGTGTTTGTGGCACTGTTATTAGTCGCATGTGCGGCTCTATATTTTGTATATGAAGCGCCCTGGACCTGGCGGAATTTAAGTCCCGCTGTGGTGGTTTTGTTTGCCTACTTGTGGTTTCTCACTTTTGCGTTTTTTGTGAAAGCAGCCACGATCGATCCTGGAATCCAGCCCCGGAATCTCCATGTGCCATTTGACATTGAATATCTTGCAAACGAAAACGGGCCGGACGAGTACTTCAACACAATTTCGCTCCCTTATTATTCAGACAAGAACCACGGCGTCACGGTGAAATACTGCGCCACATGCCATATCTGGAGGCCGCCTCGTATGAGCCATTGTGGCGTGTGCAATGCCTGTGTGCTGAACCACGACCACCACTGCATGTTTTTGAATAATTGCGTTGGGTATCGCAACTACCGGTATTTCCTATGGTTTCTTTTTACAAGCGTGGCGTTGTGCGTGTATTTGGCAACGTTTACATTCATTCATTGCTTCTGGTATAAGAGCCACCACGTGACCCGAAACGAGGATGTGGTGAATTCCTTTAGCGATTCCATCGCCCAGGTGCCCGTGGCATTTTTCCTAGCGCTTGTGGCGTGTATGGGCGGGGTATATCCGCTTATGCTATTTGCATTCCACGTGTTTTTGACCGCTAACAACTTGACTACAAGGGAATACCTTAATTACGTGCGCCCGCTGATGGATTCCGACGACAAATATGTCAATGTCTTTGATCGCAAAAGCGTCTTCAGAAATCTATGGCATGCATGGGTGGCCATGCCTCTAAGCAGTTCTTTTTTGAACCCCACTGATAGGTACTCGGAGGGTGATATTCTTAAGGAGGGCGTTCCACCATTGACTGCGTTTGAGAGATGAGAAGGGTTGAAAGCGAATGGAAACCGAGAGTAGCTTGTCTTGTTGATTCGGTATAATTTTGAGAATTGCTGGCAAAGATAGATTTTCAAGAGTCTGAGTGTCTAGACCAAAGAATGATGAAATAGAATGATCAAGATCAAATGGAGATCAGTCAGCCTGGAAAAGGACAAGTTGGAAATAGTCCCTACCCCAGATTTCGCACCCAAGCTGGCCCAGCCCGCGGTGTCGAAAATTTGAAATTTATCAAGAAATGGCTCAGTCCCAGGCGCGCGCACGCGTTTTGTGCCGTGCCAATTTTGGCCCCATTCCAGGGCCTACCCGATCTACTTAGGGCCACAGATACCGATTACGGTATTTCCACATACCCCAAAACACAAAGTATTTTGCGGACGCGTTCGCCCTCTTACCACAAATCCCGTTTTTAGGTGCATCAAATAATGGAGCCTCCAAACTTGACCGAGATTCTCGGCGTGACGCCGTTTTTTCACTTGGTGCCAAAACAGGACCTCGCTCCGCTAGTCTCGTTCTCACGCGTTCTGCCTAAGGCTCTAGAACCCAAAGATTATCTTCCACCACAAGGCTTGAAATTGTTCAAGGCGCTCGAGGATGAATGTGAGCGTGGCACAGAGGCCGCCGATACCTTGGTGAAACGAATACAGGCCAGATTCCGGGAATTTGACGACCCCGAACTAGATCTGCTCACATTTAAGCGGCCGGTGATAGCCGGAGATAACGACGATCCGCCGGAACTCCCGGAAATATCGAAACTTTATGACGGGTTGTATTCCAACGACGACTGTATAAAGGACGAAAACCTCGTGGAGTTCGGCACCGATCTAGATCTTCCTGATTATACAGAATGCCGTCTCCGTCTACTAAACGGCACTGAATCCAAAGAAGAGGTCTTGGAGCATATGAGATTCTATAAAGAGAAGTTCGAGCATGAGTTGACCGACAGCAAACCGCAGAGGAAAAGGGCCCGCTTGCATCAGCCCATCATCTCCAGAATAAGCCGTACCAAGGTCGGAGTGGATCGCTCGAGACTCAATGACTCGGTGCTTGTTGCCCTTTACGATTTTCTTGACGAAATAGCCTCTGGCGACGTTTCTGACGAAATTAGTGACGAGGGCTCTGACCCAGCGGCAGATGTCGGAAAACCATATCCTACCTCGATGCGTCCTGGTAAAATCACTAAACAAACAGATGAATATGGACTAACTTTGACGCCAATGGGCCTACGACAACTTAACGAGTACCTCCTCCAACTTGCCGAGTCTCTGTCGCTTGCTGAGTGCCACACGGACTATCTCAAAGCGGTCCAAACACTTTGTTACAACACAGTACGTCACTTGAGAAGTATTGGAAATAAAAATAAAGCCAGTGTGGTCTACCATGCCATCCAGTCTTGTTCTGTTTTATTGGTCATTCTCAATGCGAACACCCGCAACAGAGAGCTCCATTTGCAATCTTATACCGACTGTATCGTGGAGTATCTATCGGAAGTCTTGCCCGAAATCGTCTTGTCCAATACGCTCTCACCAGTCATTGGGGACGTTATTGAGTGCGTGGAACAGCTTTCGCGGCAAATCTCCACAAGTACTGCTGATGATCAGACGTTAACTCAAATCGAGTACTTGTGTATCCGCGTGGTATATGCCGAAAATAAGGCCAAAGACATCGAGCAATTGAGAAATACTTTGGTCGGGTTGCTCCGTCGCATTTTCAAGTGTTATCCAACTCAACGGAGTTTTATTGTTAACGAGATGTTGTCTAATCTCAATAAGTTGGCCCATCAGAAAGGTTTGGCACGCGACGTCTCGCTCGCTCATGGCGTCAGTGTCCTGTTTTTCACTATTTTTCTAGTGGAGCTCGTGCAGAGCTTTGATGTCTTGGACCTAAAGAAAGATGTATCCGCGTTGCTAGAATTGCCGAAAAGCAACAGTCCAAGCAGCTCCGCCAATGTAAAGCGAGGTCTTATCTTGGGCGAGATTCAAGCCGCTTTGGACGACGCGCGCAGTGTTGCCACTCAAGTCGCTGAGTTTTTTGCTGGGCGCATGTCAACTGCCGACACTCTCCATAAGTCTATCTTTGTGGGCCTCATGGAGGATTTGTGTAATATGATGTCAAACATAGACTGGCCTGGCGCTGAGACTACAACTTCGATCATCGTCATGCATTTGATTTCTGCGATGAATTCCCAGAAGATTAACTCTGCCGACGAACCGTTCGTCCTCGAGATTATTGGAAAATTCGGTCTCGAATGCTTGGTGTTGAAGTTGAAGCACGCGGACATACTCAGACTCGACGAAAATGCTTCTCGTGAAGATTTCGACAAATGCTCTGTGTCGCATCTGAATGTTCTTCAATATCTCAAACAGCAGGCCTCGAGTCTGCCTCAAAAAAGCTCGTTATTCCAGTTTCAGCTTCTCAAGACGATTGTCGCGT
>JAKUBE010000231.1:0-18456 GCA_030674755.1 Metschnikowia henanensis | reverse complement strand
AGGGCATCGTAGGCAAAACCGACGCGATTTCGGGTTTTCGTTTCGAGATACGCACATTTGGGCAACACTGGCCCTTTGCATCCGGCTGCAGTGTTGCGAGATCTCTAGTGATATGCAGATTAAGTCGAGGTAATTTATATATTAGGATTTCCATAGTGATAGAAAGCAGGCTCTTAAGTGACCAAAGTAATTACTTTTGTAATCGGAAGTAAATAGCTTGGGCTCCGGGCTCATTTTGGGACCAAAAGGCAACAAACATGAGCATTTTGCATCAGAAAGCTTCATAGTGGCTTCCGAGTTAGTAAGGGTTTCGTTTGAGAATCGTTTCGATTAAAAACAATCAGGAGAGGGTTGAGCTGAGTAGCTTTTCTGCGATGGGAATAAGGGCCGGTAATTCGCCATTGGTATATCTAGATATTACATTTCATTATTTGTGCAGGCATATGTGTTTCTTAGTATACGGTATCAAAGTGTCACAATTTCTTCTTCTTCATCATCGTCGCTAGTGTCGCTGTCATCGATACAAGTCTCTTTCGTGTCATTATAGCACTCGCTCACCTCCTCGAAAAATTATCTTCACTGCGGCAGACTTCATGTCCTCCTCTTTATAGACATAGTAAACCATACTTCCCTCAACAACAACAGGGTTCCGCGCCTTGAGGATGCCAAGAATTTGATCGTGCTCGGCTGCAAAGGGTTCCGCTTCTTCGTTACCATGTCCTCTACCTTCCGGAACATCCTCTCTCAAGGAGCAGGCATAACTGAAATAGAATCTTTCGTCATCTGAAAACAACTGGAAAAGAGTTCTTTCGGGTGGTGTAGAAGTCGAAAAAAGGGTCCTGTTGGTCTTCGGCCAGGCACTTCTTAATCTCATCGTGGTTAATCTCTTAGCAGTTGCTTCTGAGTAAAAAAAAAGCCAAGAGAAAGTTCGTCGCTTGATGAATCTACACGAGAAGCAGTGCGCCCATTCGTTTTGGATCTAACGAATTCAGGCTCAGTGTTGTTGTCGTCAAACCTCATTTTGTAAAGTGAGTTAGCGTCGTAAAAGTATTCCTCGATATTTCTTATCGCCGAAATCGACATGCCACATTCTTTCAACACTGCGAATTCCAATCGAGGGCCGAGCCCGATAGCGAGGTAAACGTTCTTGATCCCTCAATCGCGTCTCTATGAATAACATGTTACTTTCGAAGCTTGTCAGCTTGTGATCCTTGTTTGAAATGAGTGCTTGAAAGCCTGAGATCATCTTTAAAGGCTTCTAGCTTCTGGAACATACCTGACACAACTGGCATGGTGAGACTGAGTGTGACATAATTTGACCCTCGAAGCATCTTAGATGGACTCTTAATCCTTGAGGACATCGCGTATAGCCGTCAAATACGCCCACTTGTCTTCTTTAATCTTGTCATCCGCGAGCTTGAGCCACGCGGTTTTCTTCGCTCTCTTGCATTGTTGTTAAGGGACACATTTGACGAGTAACAAGTCCGCCGAATGAAAGATCTTATCAATTAGCCGCTGGTAGCCAATCTTCTACTCAATGCCGAACTCTGCAACTGGGGCGACCTTCTTCAATGCTGGTAAGGGAGTTAAAGTTTATGCGAATAATCAGAATGTGTGCTGTGGCATGAATGAATAAACACGACCATTTTTTAAAGTTTTTCTTTGGCCTTGCAATTTCTAATTACTACTACTTTATTAATTACAAAGTAGCCATTAAGTGAATTTCTCAAACCTCATAGTAATAGTAAGCTCGGTAATTACTTATCAACAATGAAGTAATCCTAGGTAAATTTCGCGCGCTAATTATATAAATTACTAACGACACTGTCCGGCTGCATTTTCTGCTTCGGTAGAGCGGGAATCAGTGTCACGGTTGGAAAAAAGGATATATCTGAAATTGTTGAATATGATGTTTCTAAAAGTGTGAAAAGAAGTCTCTCAATTGAATGATATGTGATCCGCGTCGGCAGAACAATAGTTTTCACGTCGAGTGTTAAATTCTTGACTACCCAAGTTCCCGTCTAAGCCAATCCACGGGCTACGCTTTCCCATGCAATTATATCCAGCACTAATGACTTCACATTGTTGCTCAGCAGTCTCCAAATTAAAGAAAGCTGAGTTCAAGACAGCTATAGCAGAACCACCTCAGATCCAGGAAAACAGTCTGTCTCGTACCCGTTTATTTCTTGAAAGTTGAGATTCCACGGCTGGAACAGTGTTGATATGGGTGTGCACATTGCGCCGCAGCACCAGATCTGGCACGAACTCAAGGGAAATGAAGGGCAAGGAATAACGTGACTTCAGACAAATTTTCAGAATTCTGACTAGCCTGCAGGCTCAATACACAACTGATGTTTGCAAAGCATCCCTCAAAATTACCAAAGTCTCCCATTTATCTGCTTTTCACCACGGGCTCGACCGCCTGAGGTAAGTGTACTGCATACAACTACCGGCCGTATCTGCTCACCCCTGCAAAAAAAAAAAAAAAGAAAAAAAAATTACTTGACTGCGAGAGAGTTCAAAGACTGCCTTAATTTGTCTTTAAATCCACCCAAACCGCACTTTCATGGCAGTTCATGTTTCAAGTAAGCTCCGATGGCTTTGTAGGCAACATGATTTTCGAGGCCGAACAAATTGCGGACAGATCTAGAAGGCGGAGACACCTTGTGCCTTGTATTAGGCCAGTGTTTAGATTTGGTAGGCCCCAAAAAGGTGCGAAGAGAGACCTTGCGTCCATTTAGATGTACTAACACAATCCTCAATTGTGGCTCCCACCCAATAATTCCATGCGAACAAAAATTGGTCTCGACTGTTGGATGTTCACGAAATCAGGTTACTAGCGTATCGCACGTGACCGTCAGATGCAAATGATCCGTCCATCTTCTAGACTAACGCCTCGGCCCTGCTCACGTCTTCACAAATTTAAAGGCATTTGGTTACAAAACATCTGGCGTGGTATAAGCCGTGGGCTTGAAAGCACATGATCTGGGTTATCAGGTGACTGTTGAACCTGGTATAAGATCCGTGCAGATAAAAATGAGCTGCGACTGTGCGAAGACCAACAAAATCGGGACAATCTTGATACGGCCTGCACGCAAGTGAACACCCGCATTTTAGAAAGCTCCCCATATCTCAATCTACATCATAGTTAAAATTGATATAGCACTGAAAGTTGAAATAAGGAACACCCCAGATAATCATCTCCAGTATTGTATGATGTTTCCGAGGGACGCTGAACTGTATTGGATCAGCTTATGCTCAAAAATCTCCAGCGGCAAGAGTGCATACACCGCCACGCGCAACTTGACGTGCGGCGTGCCGCGTGCGGCATATAGGAATTTCGTAAATAAGCTTTTTCATGGGCTCCTAAACTTGAGAATCAGCCTGGCCCATTCCAGCACTCCCAGGGCTAAGACTGAGGTTATCAGGAGAGTGTGAAGAGTTGTCAATTAAAAAGAGCGGGATGGAGAAAATTGAAACTGCGAAATAAACGCCAATCACTAACAAACCACAATCAGTACGAGCTGCGTACCAAAGTGTGTGGAGATACCAAAAAGGGTCAAGAGTTTTCGCGAATTGACCGTTGGCCGTATTCAATCCTCTTTTCTTTTTCTCTTATCAAGTCGGATAGGCATGTGAAAGATCTCTTGCTGAACATGTTCGAATGATGAAATCACTGAAACCACCTAGACATTTCATGTCTAAATGTATTAGTATGAATTAGTTTCTTGCGTGCGTTCGACCCTGATTTGAAGGTTCTACCTGTGAAATGACGTGGGACCCAACCTCTAAAATAGAACACAAGCCGTACTCAAAGAAAAAAATCGAATAAACCGAGGACCTGGTGTGATATACTTTCCCACTAAACCGACTGTAAAAAGACCTAGAGATTTAGAGATTCAGAGCTGCGTGCCTTCGCTTTGCGTCATGATATTACGTCACGACGTTTGTGCGGCATGATTTCTACAAAGTTTAATATCTCCTTAGTCGTTCCCGAACATCGGGAATTTGGCTTCTGCCCACGTGCCAGTCTTCTTATCTATCTTTACGCTGGGTGCCATTTTTGGAAAGCCTTCATAGGCCGTGCGGGGCGGATCTGTGTCAAAGCTTAATTACGTGGCATGACCTTGTATGCACCAAACCCGGAAACAAATTTCTGAGTGAAGGAATTCAACACCACTGGCCAGCAAACCAACAATACGCTGCTAAAGATAGAAAGAACCGCCAAGCGAAACAGCACAAGGAGAACAGAAAGAAACAGAAGAACTCGAACGCTGCAGAGCAAAAACGGCAACTAGACGTCCTCTAAAAGACATTTATCCCCCCAGTGCCAGCAACGGAAAACATGGACAATTCGCCTCTTTCATGACATCATGTACAAGCGCGGGCTTTCGCGTGTATTCCTGTACAGTTGCGAACCCTCGCGTTTATTCCTGCACAAAGACGGACTCTCGCATATATTCCTGTACAGCCGCGCACACAGCGCAGAGGGTGCGGCCCCAGGCGTGGCGGTCAGGAGGCAGCAGGCGTTAATATTGGGAAGAAAAAAAAATAGTTACCCAAGGGATTTTGAGCCGCGCCCCAAAGAAGGCGCTCGCTTTTTGCCACTAGAATATTTACGAGATCTGGCCCTCTGTCACGACATCCATCAAAGGAAGGAACCTGGGACCAATAATCAAGGGGTGTTTCTGGATATTTTTTTTCCTCATAACTCGCCTTTTCCTCGATCCCACCAGTCTTTGCATATGCACAAAAGCCCGATTCTACCACGCGCTTCTTATCATCCCTGATTTACCCGCTGACATCTAAAAGACTCTTCACCCAGGAGCCATCGAGACAAAATCGAGACAAATCGATTCGACAGAATCCAGGATTCGAGTTTTTGTTTGTGTTGCTATTTTTCCCGCTTGAAGCATTTCAGTGAACCCTTTTTTGGGGGAAAGCCCCTGTGTTATAGTTTCTTTGGCCCTCCCTTTTTCCTGAGAGCCAAACATCCCAAACATCCCAAATCTCCCAAACCTCGCAAATCTTCCAAACATCCTAACAATCTGGTCCATGTTTTGCTCGGAAATGGTGGAAATCAACAAACGCTCGCGTTCTAACCTCGTGTGCACTTTCTGCAAGAGACGGAAAGTCAAGTGTGATAAAGGCACGCCCTGCTCTGCCTGTGTCAAATATGGAAACCCGATCTGCGAGTACCCGCCAGAACCAGTCTCACGGGCTCCGAAAAGGGCGAAGAAAAAGGAATTCAGCGAGTTTGTGCTCCAGCTAGATTCGGGCATGCAAGCCCCTGAGCAGGACGTTTCATCTGCCCCAGGCCTTCAGAAGCGGAGCCTGACCAGCTCTCTGTTTTCCTCCTCAAATACGATCAATCTGCTGCTGGGCGCCCACGTGCCCACCGAAGAAGCTCCTGCTTCCAGCATGTTCCTGGAACTCGAGTTTTTGAAAAGCAAGATCTCCATGCTCGAAAATCTGCTTCTGGGACGCCAGAGCAATGGCCCAAGCCCGACAACTTCACTGAAAACTCCAAATGGAGCGGCCCTTCCGATCTGGCAGAGCCCCAGTGGGGACAAAGACGATTTGCTGTTCATGCACGGCTTCTACCCGTACCTTTCGGAATCCCAGTACTTCTCTTTCCACAATCTGTACGTGCCCATCATCAGCATGAATCCCGGGAATACACGGCACTACTCGCCGCTCCACTGGATTTCGCTCATCAAGACGTACAGCTCGATTTCGCCGCTCTTTGCCATGAAACAGAAAAAGTACGTCAAGGAGAGACAGGTCATCTTGAGCGCGGAGGCGGAGCCCATGGGGCCCTCAGACCGTGTTTTCAACAAGAAGTTGCGCGAGTTCGTCGGGGATGAAGGTGCCTACAAGCTGGCCTCGCCATCAAGCGATGTCAGCAAAGTGGAAAAACTCAGACTCATCAATCAGCGGGCGAAAGCGGTGGGCTTGACTGTGTACGAAGGCGACTTGGACGCCGAGCACGACCTTTTGCGCAAAGCCTCGCGGTTGTTGCCGAGCAGGAAAGTCATTTGGTTGTTGATCGACAGGTTCTTCTCTCGGGTCTACCCGTTCTTTCCATTTTTAGACCAGACCGATTTTGAGGCGCAAGTCGCCCTGCTCATCGGAACGACAAACAGAGACCACTCCCCCGTCAACAAGGTCCACATCCTGAAGAAAATCGAGATCGTGTATCTTGGCACGTTGTTGATTGTACTCCGGCTAGCTTACCTCACCTTGTTCACCAATGACGATGCCAAAAACGAAGTGAATTTGTATTCACACGAGTCTAGCGCCGGAGCGCAGGAGCTCAAATTTTTGTTGGAAAATCCGATCGATGTGGATGTTTTTGCTGTCGCACAGCTATGTCTTTTCCAATTTGGGTTTCTCCGTTACACGAACATACCGATTCTCCAACTTTGCTTGTACCTCAAGATATACAACTCCTTTGCACCCGAAAACGGGGAAGGGGCCGACGACTCGAATTCTCTGGGGTTCTGTGCCAGACTCGTTGAGATGGCCCAAAATTTGGGCTTGCACCGCGAGCCTAACAATTTCAGGTCGAAAGTTCGTGACGACAAAACCAACAATTTGTGCAGAAAGATATGGTGGTATTTAGTCCTCACAGACATCATGAGCGGTCTCACAAATGGATCTTCTTTGAGCATCAAGCGGTCTCAATTCGACACACTTCCACCATTTTACTCAGAAGGAAACGAAAACATAAAAAATGTGGAACTAGAAAAGCACGTGGTACAGGCTTTGGCCAAGTTCGACAATTGCTACGACAGAGTTTACGAAGTGGTGTCAACCATTTCCGATGTCAGGTCTCCGATTGCGATGAAAGAGTTATGCGAGAAGCTCACTGGCCTAGAAGTTATTTATCCAGACATGGCCAAAAAAAGCCTCGAATGGTTTAATGATCCGAAAAGCACCATTCCACATCTCGAGATTGATAATGCACACTCGTTAAAGATAGGGTTTCAGGCAATTTTCTTTCAGGTAAGCGTAAACTTGCATTTTTTCAATCACTACGAGAAAATGAACGAGATTGATTTGGCGTATTTCTATCTCAAAAAGATAGTGACTGCGTCAGTGCATAACATGATGCCGTTTTATGAGAAATTTGTGGAGAATACATCGACCCTTTTTCAAAATACGACGGACATAGCAATCACGCCCTCATTCCAGACGTTGGTTCATAAATGTACCATCATCATTCACTGCGTGCAGATGAAATCCAGGTTCTCGATCATCAAGTGCGAGATGCTGCAATTGCACCAACGGCTTTTGGAGCAAGATTCTCAATACAAAAGAAGATTCGAGCTCTTAACCGAGACGTTTGCTCTCTGTGAGACTTGCTTGACGATATTTTTGAGGTCCATGAAAAAAATGACATCAAGATATTATTACTGCTGGAGGTATGTGAAAGCACAAGAGAAATTAAGAAGCATTAGAAACGGCACAGAATATTACGTCAATTGGTGCAAAGGAAGGGAGAGCTACATGCTGTTGAGCGATGATATGCTTGAAGATCTCAATGACATTTTGAGGAAGTCCATTCAAAGAGTGCAGAACAACGAAACCTATTCAGAAGCCGTGCCCGATCTTACTGGGGAATTCCAGCAAGACGGCGCTGAGGTGACTTCCTCTGCTACCCCCGGGAACGCACTGTCAACCTCCGACCTGAACGACCAGTTTTTGGATGCCATGTGGGCGCAAATGTCCACAATGCAACCCGACATGAGCAAGAACCCCTTATTCAATAACACACCGCAAACGAATAACCCTCTTGACTTCATGGACATAAACCCGGGCTATTTCTCGAACGACTTTGAGGGGTTGGATACTGCGGGCGCGGGGTTTTACGATTCTCTTTTTAATGATCTCGTGGGACAGAGCACTGATTTATGACGCTGATCCATTTTCGGATCTGTGAGAGAGGCAGAAGGAGACATACCTTTGTATATATCGCCTCGTTGCAGTGCCGCGCGTCACTTGTACATAGCCTAGAATCAACGAGATTCAATTCACCGCAGAAGCGTCCATGTCCAGGTATTTTCAGGCGTGTTGAGCGTGAGATGGCTGCCTCTCGTGGTAGTCGCTTGGGTGGATAAAACGTCAGGGATGCTTGCGAGGGCGTAATAGATCATTGGGTTCACATTGGAAACTGTGACAAGAGACGCAGATTCCATTAAGGGCTGCATGTCTCTTACTGCTTGTGGTATCTCATACATCGACGTGGCTCTGACATGAGAATTTGCATAGTCCGGAAACGCATTAAGATGAGCCAATGCCAAATACTCGTATATTTCGAGCTGTTCGTCGGTTTCGAGTGTCTCGAGATCACTGGAATTCACAACACCGAGGCCTTGGGACACATCTTCACGTGGATAAAAAACAGCAGAGTTCAGGGCCACGGCCATTTCGTGCATATCTATAAATGAGCCAGCCTCGTTTAAGGGCGTAAAGCGAGAATCTGTTAAAAGAACGACGTCTGCAGATACGAAGACTTCTGCCACCAAAGCACGCAAATCCTTGTCGTACTTTTCGGAGGATCCCCAATTGGCCTCTACCGTGTGGAATCTGATGAAATACCGGGATCCTTTTGCCGGCTGGACTTTTTTGAATTTCATATACCTGCCTGCGTAAGCTTTGTGATTATACGTGTGCTCGTCTAAAGAGATTCTGACACGTTTTGGAGACTTTGAGTCTATTGTTAGCGAGTTTTCACCCTTGGTCACTTCAAGGCTGTAGTAGTCGTGATTCGAGGCCAAGAGAGTCTCGATTATGCCTGCAACATTGCTGATCTTAGTGCCTTTATAATAGTGACTCCGACGTAGTAGCTCGGCCACAAGATTCTCGACATCTTTCGTTTTTGTGATGACTGAAAGGTATTTCAAGGGCTGTCCAATGAAATCAGGAAGCGTGTTTTTATGTAGTGTGAAATTTCGAGGCATCAAAATGTATGTGTGTTCAAAATCATGTTGAACTCTGTGAGCTCAAGCCTCATCTCGTGTATCTGATAGCAAACATCCGTACCCCTGGAGGTTGGTATATTGGCAATTTTGCAGAACCAAGAGGTGGCTTACATCCGACTGAACACAGGAAACCCTTTCCGATTATATAGATAAATAAAGAGAGTATTTTTGCTTGGACTCATCAGTGCGCAACTTTTTTTGTTCGGCATAGCAATGTGATCACCAGTTTGTGATGTTCTTCTCTGCTTCGCCAAAAACGGAGTTGCCGCCATTTTCAACAGAAACAACATACTGCTTCCAGTCTTCAAACGGCTCAATTTTACCCGAATCGTCGTAAAACTCTGGCAACTTCTCGTGCAAAAATGCTTTACAGTATTCGTCAATGATCTCGAAGTCAAGCAAGAATGCATCGTGGCCCTCGGGGGAATCGAGGGTCTTCAACACATTGTCTGGAAGATGCGCCGCAAGCAATTGCTGCTCACCGTACGTAAAAAGCCCATCCGAAGTTATGCCGATAATCAAGTGAGGTAGCGTTAAAGTCTCAAGATATCCCGGAAGCGGGTCTTCCTCCGCGTTCTCATCAAAGTCTATGTGGCCCCGCGTGATATCATGGGTATCGAGTTTTCTGCTGATCGAGATGTAGCAGTTAGCGTCAAAACGTGCCACAAATTTGTCGCCTTGATACCTCAAATAGGACTGCGCTGTGAAATACGTCTGTGGCTTATCCGAATTCGGTAATGCCTTTAGCGACTGCGTTGATGCTTGTCTGGACAGCCGAGCGACGTCGTTATGCAGAAGCCATTTCTCCTCATCTTTGTTGCGAGGTAGACGGATGTTGTCTGCCTTACTTTGCACAACGCTCGAGGGCAATTTGCGGCCAAAACGAGTCTCGAAGGAGTTTCTCAGTCTATAAGTAAGCAAAGCCGCCATTCTTGCCGCGCTAAGCCCCGAGTCCGGACGAAGACCAGGTGTCTCATGGTAGTAGCCCTCGTCGTAGTTGGGATCACTGAAGATGCATTGTCTCTGTGTTTCGTTCCAAGAAATACACCATGCTGAAGCACGTGCAGCGGTGGCAAGCGCGATCACGGATTTCACGTAGCCCGTGTTCTGGTATGTGGATGAATACTCCAACGCAGCCATGCCACCCATTGATCCTCCAATCACGCACGCAAGTTTTGCCACGCCCAAAGAATCGAGTATAAGGCGTTGGACACCAATGTCATCTTTCACCGTCACCAAGGGAAATGATGGGCCATACGGTTTGCCTGTAGACTTATCTATAGTGACAGGCGAACAAGATCCATAAGGGGATCCAAGAAAATTAATGCAAATGATGAAGAATCGGGAGGGATCAAAAGTGAGGCCTGTTCCAAGAAGAGGTCCCCACCAGTCCTGGACGTCAGAGGAGCCGGTCAAGGCATGACAAATGAGCAATACGTTATCGCGGTCCTTATTGAGTCGGCCCCATGTTTTGTAAGCCACGGGAAAGTCCGTGAGTATCTCGCCGCATTCCAATTGGTAGTGAGGAATCTCCACTATAGTCTGACCCGGCACCATTGCCGCGTACAGATTGGTGCGGACCTGCTCCTCGGTAACATCTTTATATGTTGGGCTCATGACAGCACGATCAGAAACAGGTGCCAAACTTTGTCAGAAAAACAAATTTAAGGGTATAGCAGGAATGTTGCTGGAAGTGGAAAAAGCAGGCTCCTCAATGATTAATCTTGAAAGTGGCCCAGTCCTATTGCTGTCGCGATTACTCACTAAGCGATTCTCAATTGCACGTGAGCACGCTGCGCGCATAAATTTATAAATCTGGGGGAGTCCGAGTCACTCGACCACAATGTTTTCATGACTGAGACTTGACAAGTCCCACACATAAAAATCGCTTGTTTATGCTTCGAGAGTGCTGTATTTCCGCGCGGTTGGATACAATTGAATCATCTTTATGATAGAATAGTGTTTCTCATATCAATTTCTTTAGTGAGCGAAAGAAGGCTGTCTTCATTATCTTGGTCACTAGGCACTCGTTCCCACGGTGCGCTCATTCTGCATTCGGCTAATCATGTCAAACTCCTCCTCGTTTATTGTTGGTGTTTGCTGCCCAGACTTCTCATCGCTGTGCCTCTTTTGCTCGGTGTTATGTCTTATAACCAGAATAAGTGATTTCGAGTACACTAGCTCCGTATAGATGGATTCAATAGCAGAAAGCACTCCTCTCTCGTGACTCATGGCTTTTGCAATCTCAACAGCTCGATCAGTGTATTTGTGATCTGTTGTGATCGATTTAAGGGCTTTGGTGAATGACTTCCTGTTGAGGTGTTTGAGCGCAATACCAGCTCCAAGGTCCTCAACACGAGAGGCGAAAAAAAATTGGTCCCCGAAAAATGGCTTAATGATTGTCGGAATGCCTGCTCTCAATGTAGCTCCAGTCGTACCTGAGCCACCATGATGAACAGCGGCGTCAATTTTTTTGAAGAGCCAATCATGGGGGATCGTTCCAGCATCGTAAATTTGGCGAGGCAAATCGAGCTCGATGTCGTTCTTGGACTTACTTAATTTGTCCGACCAGCCCTTATTCAAGATGCATTTCACGCCCAGATCAACAACGGCATCAATAATCGTCTTCGTCAATGCCTTTGCGTCAGAGACAACAATGGAGCCGAAGCCAATGTACACAATTTTCTCGTTGTTTGATTTTGCTTCATTGAGAAAATCAACTAGCTCCTTGGGCGGTTCATATTTGTCTGAACCCTCGTCCAAGAACCAGTAGCCTGTGACTTTCACCCAATCTGGAAAATCAACTGACGGCGGGAACATGGCCGGCGAAACATTGTACAAAAATGGCACGCGTGATTGTTGCATCTTCACTAAACTAGTCTTTTGAAGGCCAAGAGTCTCCACTCTCCACTTATTGACTTGCCCTGAGATCCCCATCCAAAATACATTTTCAAACATGACATGAGTCAAGAAGTTGTATGATCCTCCTCTGTTTTGATCGGGAACCAAGAATGCGTGTGGATAAGCTCTTGTTCTGGTCCATGGCATAGTGAAAGCCCTCATATAGGGTATATTCAAAGCTTCGGCTATGTGAAGGCCTGCCATGGCAGATGGGCTCTCAATGAGCAAATCAGCGCCTTGGCAAGCTTTCCAGCTTGACTCAAGAAGCTCACCGATCCAGCCCCTGAACTTTGAGCTAGCTTCCTTGAAGAAACCGACCGAAATAGACCCATGTGTGACCATCAATTGCATTAGTTCTGCAGGATTGCCAGCAACTGCTTTGAATTCAATGCCATGCTTCCTAATCCAATCCTCGAATTCTGCATGCGTCGCTATAGTTACTTGGTGACCCTCCTTTAGTAGGGCTTTGCCAAGGGCAATATACGGTTGTACATCACCTCTCAGACCTATCGTGAGTAGGGTGATCTTATAGCATTTTGCTAGTGTGATTTCCGTGGTCGTGAACGGGTTGTCTTCGAGTAGAAGTGGCATGTCTATCCCGGTGGCAGAGCTAATTTTGTCTTCGAGAAGTCTCAATCGTGCAACATGAACACGAGACGATGCTATCTGGTCGCTTTTGGCATTCTGCTTTTCGCTCTCATCAATATCAAATGAAGATGTCAGCCCATCGTCTTGAACAAACTCACTATTTGGATTGAATCGCTCTTCCTTTCTCGCAAGCTTAAGAATGACCTTTTGACAGTCGTCTCTGGCGTCTTTGCTTCCGAATGCTAGTTGAAGATCATCAAGGCCTCTTATTCTCACAACTAGTCCCGCATAATGATACAGACGTGCCTGCTTTTTACAGCTTTGTATGTCCCTGAGAGGAAGCACCATCTTTGTGGAGACACCAGGAATCATGCTTCTGAAGCATAGTTGATCTTTCCCAACATACAATCTCCCATAAACTGGAACAGCCTTTTTCAAATGAGCGTAGTAAGTAGATACCAAATGAGATTCTGGTCCAAGAGAAAAGTGGTTGCGAAAGTGATTGAGGGCTCTCACCCTATCCCTGTGACTTGCCACGTAATATTTGCTTTGCCCAAAATTGTGCTCATAGTGCTCCGGCTTTGCAGACCACACACCCCCCATTGTTGATACGGTTCTTATCAGTTTTTTGAATGATTGCAATCTTCGGAGCTTGAAGGATGCTTTGTTCGAGCCATCTGTCTCATCACTTTTCTGACTATCATTCTCGGTACGTTGTGAGTGCTTCTCACTGTCGTCAGATATATGGGGTTTGTCAAAAGCTTTGTCCTTCGCTCGCTTATTTTTGAGCAATTCCAGAAGATCCCCGTACTGTCCTGCAATTTCATCAAAGCTTCTCCTCCGACGCACCATCTGTATGTCTAGTTTTTTGAGCATTTGTAGATTGAAAGGCTTGGGTGTCTGTAAATGATTTTCGAAATCCGGGAGGTCAAAATCTTGAGATGGCATCAGTGTATCGTCTTTCCGAAGCCCGTCGATGAGACCCTCACCAAAGGTCGAAATACTGCTAAGTGGACTTGATTTCGGCAAAAGCTTGTCCTTCATTCCTTTAAAGCTTGGAACGTAGCCATTTTTCTTATAGTCGGCCGCTTCACTCCCACGATCCGAGAGTCCATTTGTCTGTTCGTCACTGGCTCTGGAGGTTTCCTTTTCTTTCGCCATAATGATTTTGGTGTTGACTTCGACAATTTTGTCGATAATTGATGCACCAGAAGAACATTCTGGCTGTACAGTTGTGACAACGTGGGTTGGTCTTTTGAAGTGCAGAGTCATCGAGTCAGCGAGTTCGTCGCGAGCAAAGATCTTAGCCTTCATTTTTGTTTTGTGATTACGAGATGCAGAATCAATCACCTTCTCCTCCATTGCTCTCTCGAAGGTCTTGCTAAGTTCCTCGCCTCTTTGAAAAACGAGGAAGTGTGCAGAATCACGTACTGCGCTTTTATCCAGTAGCTTCTTCGATTTCAATTTCAATTTGTGGAGCTTTGACTCGTTTTGATTGGGCGGAAGGTTGAATTCCACAGAGAACGATATAGGTGGATCTTCGGTTTGCGAGTCAGGGATATCTGAAGTCTCTGGGCCCGTGAGAATATAATTTTTCATGTAGTTCACAATCTCATCTATAGGTAGACGCATGACAACTTCACGCTGGAAATTCGTGTTTTGGAGCAGGAAAATCGCCTTGGAAATGCTGTTATACCAATGCCTAGCCGAGTACATGCTACTTGTGTGAAAGCGATATGTCTTGTCCGTGCAGGTTATTTTAAACCAAATTCCAGATTGAACATTTTCCTCGTGAACATCCTCCTCGCCAATACTGGACAGTTCTGAAGCGATCTGCGACATCAGCGGTTCAGTAGGAGTCAGGCTTACATTGGGACTATCCAAAGGGCTGGCCACGTTGAATCCACTCGCACCCGAATCTAAGATCTCGCAAGAAATCGCTGTCCTGAGATCAATTGTTCTCACGGGAAAATATAGCTTTGTGGGCGAGGCATATATGCTGAGAGTTTGCGGCTTCAAGACTGCCCAATAACGATTAGTGTACACAGATGAAAACACCGACTCGCCGTAGTGTGCTAGTTTGTGACCTAGAGCACCAGCATGAAGCGTCAATTCAGGATCATTGAGCTCAGTCGCAGAGAACTTTCCAGGAAGCAAAGAGTAGAAGCACACAGCATCCCTTGTTATAAATATGTGACCCTGGACAAGCACATCCTTCACTAACCATACGTCAAAATGGTCGTAGAGATAATTATCATCATCAAAGTCAAACGTCTCTTTGAGTTTAAGAGCGATGTGGTACTTCAAAATCTCGATCTTTTCCGGGCTCTCTTTGCTTAAGTCGGTTGTCACGGTCTCGTATCTAATCAAAGCATGGTCACCGGCGGATTGTACATGGTGATTTGCCATCACGGAGTTTTCCCACACGCTCCGTAAGTTTTCGGGCGGTGGACGGTAATCCTCGTTTGTAAGAGCCCTTGCCATGATTTCGCTTGAGTACATGAGCTTCACCTCCTCTGTCCCATGATCCGTGAGGGTGTTCGAGGTGAGGACTTTTCTGACTCCGGGAAGCAGAGCCTGGCTTGAATTTAGTCTCACGTTTGGCACGAGCTTCTCGTGGGTGTTTAAGGTAGTGACCCTGCCCAAAGTCGCGTCTTCCAGTGACTCTTCGGCAACGGCTTCTGGAGCCTGGACCGGACTTTTTTGCCCCACTTGATTAAGTGAATTATAAGCAGCGTCGCTCTCTTCGGATTCTGTTTCCTCGTCTTCCTTATACCGATCATGAAGAATGCTTCCAATCGCTTTCAAAGAGGTAGCACCCGCACAAGCCAGTGCTGTGGCTAACATGCTGAGGATTGATATCAGACCGTGGTGATCGCTTACAAGAAACGCGACATCTTCATCATCGGCAACGCCTGGTCTAGATCCGCCTTTTTCCGCGAGTCCTGGCACCTCTTGCTCTGCTTGCCCATGCAGCGACGATTTGAAAGGCGGAAATACCGCCAGAGACACTTTTTTGTATAGCGGCGACAGCCTGGAAAAGTGCTCGTGACGCTCCTCAAGGCCTAGCCGGTCCATAGCCATGGATAGAAGCCGAGACGCAGATTTGATTTGGTCATGCCAGTCGCTATGTTCAGTCAGAGGCACAGGAGATGGTTCTGCCTCTTTCAAAGTTGGCAGAGGGGCCAAAGTTTTCCTTTTTTCAGTTGGAGACACTTCCAAATTGCTCGCCGACATGGTAGAGACAGTGTTCTTTTCGAAAAAGATGGGTCTTTGTGGGTTTTCTGTGGAATATGTCGCAGCCTAAGGTTGCAGAAAGTGCGATAGCCGCCGAGATCTACTGGGGTGCAAAAACGGATGTTTGGAATTATAACTCGCCAGCCTTTGATTTGCTATGTGCGAAATTGGGGCCCACAGTTTTTGAAGGCTGAAGAACCCTATGGATCAATCAAGGGTTGATGGGCGCAATTCTATCTCTTGAAGGGGAGTTGACCCTACCCCAGGATTTGCAACATTGCTTGTGAGCGCGGGGGCGCTTGCTGCACGTGATACGATGCGCGCCACGGTCAGTCTGCCTTGTCCCCGGCAACTCCGTAGAATATGCACGCGACTGGACTTGTGAAGAGTGTCTGACTCAGTCCGAGTCTTTGCAAACGATACTTTCAACTTATAACCCAATGATTGGTCAGGCTCGTTGCAAATAGAATGTCACATAATGGAGGAGTCCTCGAGTGAGAGAAAGAAAACCACAAGTCACTAGGAAATCGGCCGGTAAAGCAGAGGCTTAAAACACTGCTCACGCCTGGTGATCTCAAAATGGCGCGGAGGTCACGGGTCCATGCCGAGCCGGCCCAGATTCGTGCTATTCCAATTCTTTGAATATGTCCGTCATCCATCACGGTGCCAGAAACTGGTGTTAGGGGACAATTTTGGTTGTCGCCGCTCTGTTATTCAAAAACCACCTTGGCGTGAAAAGAATTGTTTTTCCTCGGAATCAATTTCTCAATCTGATGCTTCCTGTTAGTTTGACTGCACTGTTTTGAGACACTCTTCCCATCATGCTCGTTTCATTCTCTTTTCCAGTCGCATTCGGATCCGCTGCACTCAGTTTAGTATCAGCGAGCCTTCTCCCAACATTCCCCTTCTCAAATGTCTATATCGATGTAGGTCGTTCTGGGTCATATCTGTCTTCTTCTACTTTCCTTCTCGCTTTCGCCCTTGTCCAGCTCTCCCTATAGCTCCTCGGCGAACTCGTCTGTTTTCAATATCATGTTGAGATTACTCTGCGGGTCGGCAATCAAGTCCTCGAACTTGCCGTCCTCTATGACGTTCCCCTTGCCGTCAAAAACAATGATTCTCTCACTATTCTGAATCGTGGAGAGCCGGTGAGCAATCAGGATAATTGTGAGGTTGCGCGTTTGCGAGAGCTCGGTTAGGTTCCTCATGACAATTTCCTCCAGGCGCGAGTCAAGCGCCGACGTGGCCTCGTCGAGAATAAGGAGATCGGGCCGCTTGATCAATGTCCGAGCCAACGAAATCCGTTGTTTTTGGCCGCCACTTAGTTGAGCACTTCCACTCGAGGAGGGCCCGATCACGGTATCCAACTTGTCGGGAAAAGCGTTTATAAAGCCGTGGCAGTTGCTAAGCCTCGAGGCATACTCGATATCTTCCGCACTGCTGTCGTGCTTTCCGAAGGTGATATTGTCCCGGATTGTGCCGCTGAATAGCAACGGCTCCTGCTGCACGTATCCTACATTGCGTCTGTAGAAATTGACATTGAGGTCGCTGATTTTGTGTCCGTTGACAGTGATGTGCCCCGCGTCCGGGTCGTAGAACCTCAAAAGCAATTGAGACACCGTCGACTTGCCAGATCCGCTCGGGCCCACCAAACAGACGTGTTCGCCCTTGCGAATATGAAGGTTCAAGTCCTGAAATATCGGCGAGTCTGGGCGCGAGGGGTAAGCGAACTTCACGCCGCGGAACTCGACGTCGCCATTCAAATCGCTCACCTTCTTCCCGATCGAGAGAGGAATCCGTGGTTTCAGATCAACAAGCTCGAAAATGCGTTCGGCAGCACCAATGCCCTTCATGAGCTCAGTGTAGAAGTTCCCGAGCCCAAACACAGAGCTGCCCGTGTAGACCGCATACATCATGAAGCTGGAAAGGTCTCCGATCGAGATCTCGTGCGCTGCAATGAGCTGGGACCCCACTACTAGGAGTCCAACGATGGTCGTGTTGCCAATGAAGCCGTTGATACTATAGTAGATTCCACTGACGCGTCCCTCCAGCATGGACTTGTTGAAGATGTTGCGCACCTCTTTGTCGTAGCCGTGCAAAACCGACCGTTGCTGGGCAAAGCTTTGGATTGTCTTTAAACCGTTGAACTTTTCCTCCAGAACCTTGGTGAGCGAGCCCAAGCAGTCCTGGATCGTGCGCGAGAGCAGCTTGATGCGCCGGCCGTACACGGTGGACATGAGGATCAACGGAGGGAAAATAAGACTCATGCATAGCGTCAATTTCCACAGCACCCAGCACATCATGGAGATCCCGACGATGCCTGAGATAAGCGCTCGGGCGCCGTCGCTCACGTTGCCACTAAGAGACTTGCTGATCACCTGCGTGTCGCTGGAAAGCCGCGAGATCAAGTCGCCGGTTTTCATGCCGGTTCCTTTTGGCCCGACGTCAAAAAAGTACAGGTCCTGGGCCAAGATGTTGGCGAATAGCCGCGCCCGGAGCCGCGCCACGAGCCGCTCGCCGACCGACCGGAGAAGGTAGATGCGGCCGTAGTTTGCCACGGCGCCAGTTGCAAAAAGAACCACCAATCCCGCATAAAACTGGATAGGTTCGAGTCCAAACAACGCCGAGGAGTCGTCCGACGCAACAGAGGCGCCGAGCGCTGCATTCGCCTCTTTCTCTTTTGCGGTGTCGATGATTTTTCCAATGATCAAGGGGAGAAGCATCGTGACTGTGCTCGTACATA
>JAKUBE010000230.1:0-18510 GCA_030674755.1 Metschnikowia henanensis | reverse complement strand
ACTCCACAGCTGTGCCGAGCTAGGCCCCACTGCAAAGCCAGGAGACTTCGCTTTACGTGGCGATAGCCTTGCAGTAAAGACTGCAGACTCCTTCATTTCTGCCAAAACACTTAAGTTCCAGTATTGCGGCTCAGAAACAGCGCCCGATTTTATGAAAAGTCTCGCTAAAAGGGCGGGCCACACCCCACATACTCTATCGCTGCATCCTGAAAACTGATCACAATTCCACCTGGCATCTGGAATTATACTTCTCCACGGCAACCTTCATCTTGTTGTACAAGAACATCCTGCTCTTCTTCTCCGGAATCGGCAAGAAGGGCCCCTTCTTGTTCTTGAGAATCAAGCTTATTCCGGTCGATTCAAGCGAAACGCTCTTCACGTTGCTCAAAGCGACCACCCACGAAGTCTTCAACGAGCTCATCTCGAACAAAATGATTTTCCTGAATGTCACCAACACAGTCTTCTCCTCGCCTGGCATGATCAAATGCCCCACATAGGTCTCCTCGAATAGCGTCCCGCCATCTATCGATTTAAGCCAAAACTGGCCTTGTGCTTCCCTGGCAGAATATGGGCGAATCACATTGTCGTAGGAAATGTATCTTGGAAGTCTCACCTTCTCCAATCCATCTGCATCAAACACTGTTGTTGTGTTTCTGATACCTTCACTTACGTTCGATGCGAGGTCAAAGATTCCAATGGCAGTTTTGGTAGGAAGGCCAATGACTCCTTTTCCTAGACCCTTGAAGAAGCCACCTGCTCCATTTTTTGCTGCGCCTTCAATTGGTGCTTGGGCGATCCCTGTCACGCCTGATGAGATCGAATCGAAAAACGAATTGGCTCCTGACGTGAATCCATAAAGTGCGTGCTTGGGCCTATTTCTGCGCTGGTTAAGTCTCCTTCTCTCCTGAAACTTTCTGTCCATCGTCGCAACAGACAAGCCTTTAGCAAGCGACCCTGTTACCTTCGCGAAAGAATCCGAAAATCCAAATACAGACTTCTTCAAAAAACTCAAGCCACCTTTGGCGATTCCAATGCCAATTTCCTGTGGCCGGTCGTTAATGACAAATCCTTGATAAGGCTCGTAGAATATATCAAGAACTCCGGAGGAAAGATTGTTGAACAAGCCAACTGGGTTTCCAAGAAAGTCGGCCGAGCCGAGAATCTTGTGCAATTGATAAAAGAACGATTGCCCGTAGTGAGTCGAAATAGACTCCATTAAGATCGGGATTGGAACACGAATGTTCTCGATGAACAAAGCGTTCAATTTAATTGGTGCGTCATTGATATTCCCAATAGCCATGGTCAACATGTTAACGAAGAACATCAAAGTATTTTGCGATGGCGATCTATCCTCCGCATTGACTCTCTCCGTTCTCACGAACGACAAGTTTGTAAGCGCAGGCTGTAAGTGAAGGGCCTCGAAGTAGATATCACTCGCTTCAGTCAATTTCTTTGGTTGTGGGATTTCAAGATTCTCGTCGCATAACTTGTCTTCGATTTGGGCATTCCAGCTTGCTCCTGGAAACCTAGAAAAGTCGATCAATGCAAACAAAAAGTCCTCGTCGACTTCGATAGACATTTCCTGTAAGAGAATTGTGGCGTACTTGATGAACAATACCCCGTGGCTCTCATCCTTCACTTTGCAAACTGAAGCACTGAATGAAGGGTGGTTGTTGAGCTCCTTCCCTGACCTTGGCACTAAGGTTGGATAAACGATAATTGGGAAAATGCCTCCATAAAGCTGGTTGTCTAGCTGAATCCACTTCAATTTCATGCTCAAGTTTTGGTACAAGTCCGATTCGTTGTATCTTAATTCCACCCCTCTAAGAGACAAATAGCACAACTCCTGTGATCTGGTGTTGATGAAAGAAAGACCAAAACCCTCGAATCTGGTGAAAATCTTGGTGAAATAATTTTCATCCTCCACATTGACCTCAAAGTTCTGCTGACTGACATTGGCATTCGAGTTGTTGGCATCCTTAATCTTGTATAAACTCAATGAGGGATCATACTTTGTAATAACCAAGGACTGGGTTGGACCGTCAGCAACAACATTGAGATCCACGATGATTTGTTCCTGATCACTTGTTTGAGGGAGCCTAAAGGGCTTCAAGTTTCCTATTTCAGCCAAGTTGATGGATCTTTCGCGGCCGTGAGATCTCATTACTATCTCCTTGACAACAGCATTCGGATAATCGTAAGAGTAAGGCATCACACTCTTTGCCGGCACTTTATAGTATATTGGCTTGTAGTCAACATCCTTCTTCACGACTTCTCCATTCAGGTTGATGTTGGGGTTGCTCTGATACAAGTAGAACTCGGCATCAGTGAAGTTTCTTATCGAAAAAGGCCAAGCATTGTTTGCATTCTCAATCTGAACAAATATCGTTGCATTTTCGGTGATAACGTTGACTTTGAGGAGCACTTGGCCGGTAGACTCTTTCCGCGCTTTCAAAAATATCTGCCCAATGTCATTGATAGCAAACGGCGAGGTCCAGTTACGTCCATCACGCGCGAACTTGAGAAGCATCGTTTTTTGCTCAGTACGTCTCAAATTGTACAATGGAAACAATTGACCAGGTTCAATCTGAAACTGTTTGGTGGATCCATTTTCTGCAATCACGACGGTTTCTTCCAAACAGTTCCTCATGACATATCGGGGAGCAAACGTGATCACCTTAGTCAATTTGTATTTTCCCTCACCCTCGGCTATTGAGACCCCAAAATTCTTCTCGACATTCTTTCCGGGTATTTGGACTGACATTCCTGTAACCTGACCAATCGCATCAAAGCTTAGAGGAGCTGACCAAGAGGACTCTCCAATTTTCGCCAACGCTCTTTTCAGTTTATCATCGTCCCGCTCGAAAGAAAAGATATGAGGTGTGTTTTCTTCTCCCTTAGAGCCGACACTCACTGCCTGGCTGTACTTGGAGTTTTCGCCGATTTGAAGGTTTTGACCTGTTCTGTTAAGGATCACGTAGGGAGAATAAATCACCACCTTCAAGCTTGTTTTTGAAGCTTGATTTTTAGGGTAATAGATCCGGAGCTTGACGGTCTGGCCATTCTCATTTTTAACACTCGTAAAAGACTCGCGCTTAAAGCCAGTTTCCTTCTTAGAGTTGATAATGGCAAACTCTGATTTGCCGAATCCACAACCGTGTGGCTCGACACTCAAGAGCAACAAGCTTTGCAACGTCACGACTTGGATAAATGAGCTTTTCCCTTTCTCTACCTTCCCATTCCAATCCTTCTTTGAGGACTTATCATATAGCCTGAAGTCAAAATCAAATGGCAACAAGTTCTCGATTTCCAACGGGGCTGAGATCACAACTGTCAAATGCGGATATATCTTCGCGAGAGGCTCATTCTTTTGATACTGCGCCTCTGCTTGAAAAAAGTAAGAAGACAGTTCTCCGTTTCCAATAGTGGAGCACTGAAGCGATCTTCCATCATCCATCAATGACTTCCAGTCGAGGCTTTCGGTCGACCAGTTAAAGTTTGTTTCCATTTGCGGTTTGATCTTGAATCTTTCATAGTAAACACTGTCAATAGGCAAAGCCTTCTGTTGGCCAGGCTCTATGAGAAGTTCAACATCAGAGTCAGCCAGTTTTCGGACCAATTTTACAGCGATCGCAATTTCGGCGTTGTTCTTCACTGTCACAGTTGAGCGTAAACGTATAGTCTTCACGTTATCACTACCAAGAGTGATCTCGCTTACTAGCCTATTGTGGACGCCATTGACCGGTGGATTCAAAGAAAACAACTCTTCTCCTTCGCCGCTTGCAGAGATTTGTCTGACTGCCTCGTAGTCAGAATCAAGAAGTTTAACACCCAATACATCGAAGTTGTTGTCGGTGTCCAAATTCTCGCGGATGGTTCTCCAGTCTTCGAATTCCCAAGGAACCTTCTCTCCCAATGGAATGATCTGCTTGCTTTGCTGCACTTTATCATCGCGATCGATCCAGACTTCGATGTCAAAGCCAGTTTCGTTCTGTATGATGTATGGAGCCAACTGGTCTCTGGACTTGGGAACTACATCTGATGCAATAGATGAAGCGATTTGCGAAAGAAGTGCCACTGACCTAGAGGAAATGCTCAACTGGGCAATCTCTCTGGAAACCACCTCCACCATCAAGCGAGGTTTTGGGATGAGCGTTTTCGATGCATAGACAGACATGTGCCAGGACTCCAAAAGCGGTTCCCAAGTAGACTTCGCGTAGTTATAAATGTTGACATAGGATTCCATATGCGCCTCGGCTTTCAACTCCGTCGACCAATTAGACATCTTGACCTCAAATGGTTTGATTCCCATGTCCAACACAGGCAACTCGTGAACGTCTCCAATCAAGACTAGACGGGCGCCGCCAATCACAGATTCAAACTCTTCACCAGTCACAACAACTTCCGTCACGCCACGGGCCTTTGAGGGTGTTTTCGAGTTTCCAAAAATGCTCGAAACAGTGCTTGGGGTGTATTTGGCGAGCTTGCGCCTGAACTCCTCAGACATGCTGTAGTCAATCTCCGTTTCCTCCTCTGTTGCAGCTTCTTGAGCTTGAGAGTAAAAGACATTTGCTCTCTCGACTATTTTCATGGCAAGCCTGATATCATGTAAAGATATTCTGAATAACAAGGGGTCAACTGAAAGTTGAATACTGGTCAAGAGCTCCGTTGGTGTGGATCCTCTGGAGTCCAAAGCGAAAGACATCGAGAAGTCATCAATGATTCTCATACTCTGGTCCTCTGAAGAGTTCATACTGACCACGTACATTCCCACGTTTTTCACAGCGAGCGAAAGAATGTTTTGACTTGTGAACAACACCTGCTCGACCTTGAAGACAAGCGCCTCTGTGTCAGCTTTGGTAGAGTCCGCTAAAAGAATGACAGATGGATTGATGACGTTGATCGACATTCCGACCTTGGCGGGTGAGGACATCTCACTTTGGGAATCAGTTGCCGAGATATCTTGAGAGTAGTAGCCACTTTTGGAGTCTATTTGACTTCTCGACTCGTAATCGCCGTCATTAGGGTCTCTCACCATCGGTCCAGAATCCAATTCCAAGCCTTTATTTGCGAATGCTTGCAATTCAAAAATGTAGTCAAGCGCTAGAACCGATCTTGGCTCTTCAACGGTGAGCATCAACGTCGTGGTCTTGTTGTCATCTTCTCCACTAGTGGAGGCATTAAGCGCAAATTGTTTCCTCTCACCGCTTATAGGAGAGATAATTTCTGTGAATTTGTTCTCCGTGCCTTCCCGTACGTCGCTTATCGTAAATGAGGACACCGAAATGTCAGCCTCAAAGTGGCCATTGTTCTTCATCACACAATTCAGCCCAAAAGCATTTACTGCCAATGAGCAAAGCTTGCTGGACTCGAATTCTTCAAGGGACCTTGTACGATTGTACAACGTGAGAGAGACTTTGGGAATCTCAAAATCAAAGACAACTGACTCCTTTTCGGGATTGACTGGTTTCTGTTCAGCTTGTGCTCGAGCCCTTGCAGCTTGTTGGGCTACTATAGATGATCTCCGGTGACCTGTAGTATGATTGTGTTTCATGACCGCATTTGCTTGGTCTGCGTCCTCTTCAATATCAAGCAAGGATTCGTCGCTCGAAACGCTGAAAGCCTGAGAAATCGAGTTCTGGAGATTATTCATATACCTCAACTGCAACTCAGTTAATTTCATGTTGACTTCTTGCATCTTACCTGCAATCGCAAAATTGGGTACACCTTCCACTTCTTCCTCCACATGGTCGATATCGAAATTCACATCGAGGTTCTCAACGATTTTGCCTTCTTGAACGGTATCATCTTCAAAGTTGAATCTGGTGTTGATATTGATGTTCCTTAAGCCGGCCTGAATGACGTTGTGCAAAACACCAGTTCTCTGTTCAAAGACATTGTTGAGATAAAACTCGCCAAGCTCCGCGACTAAAAGATCATACTCGTCGGCACGGGTATCGAGAATCTTGGGAAAGTGGACAATTGGAGCACGCACCAAAATGTTCAACTTGATCTTGCTTGCGCTTTCCATCTGACTTGCTTGGTTGATGGCGGCCTCCCGTGCGCTATCGTAAATCGCCTTCATCTTTTGAAACTGATTCAAGTATGTGAAAATCTTCACGAAGGCATCTTCAACAAAGTTGATTTTAGTGGCGCCGGTTGTAAACTCGACAGAGCTTTGATAAGGCTCAGTGTGGGTTTCGGGATCAAACATTTTGTAAGAAAACTCTGCTAGGTTATCACCCTCGATACTGACGAGACTTCTGAAAACCAGGTTCCTAGGCAGCCCCTGGTTTGACTCATCGTGTAAAGTCAACGCACCGAGCTTCCCGCTCACCTCCAACTCAACAGGAAGAACCAACACCTTGATCAGAGCAGTGCTCAACTGCAAAGTGGCCAACTTGATGCCGTCCTCATTCAAAACAATGATGATACTATCAAGATTGACAAGAACGTTGATTTTCTGAGGAGCCACAGAATCGTCTGTAACATCATTGTGTTTGAGCTCATCTGCGGGTGTTGCTTCCGCAGTAGCATCAGTGAAGGTGTTGAGCACGAAATTAAGAAGGCTCAATAACGACTTTCTGGACACAACGCATTTCAACGCCGACATGTCTAGGACGATATCCTGGTCGAAAACCTCCAATTCTTTGCCATTATGTTCGACAACTCGTTGAGTTTTATCATAGCCAAGCCTGAAGAGCTCGGGGTTCTTTCTTTCGACCTCCTCCTCTTCCAAAAAGTTGTTAGAGGAAACAAGCTTTTCAAATTCCTTGATACCAGACGTTTCGATGTGGTCAACCAAGTTTATGTCGGTCAAAGACAAGTCCACGTGCATTCTGAGCTCGGTCTTGTAAAACTTGAAGTTGAGAGAATCACCAACTATATCAATGAGATGTTCTGTCTCGAGTGTGACCCCATCGATACACCGATGCATTGCTAGAACCACCTGGTCAACCTTGAAGTCGATCTCGATCAAATGCTGAGAATCCTGCTGTGAGGTACCTTTAGAGCTCGAGTGAGACACGTTATCAGCGTCTTCGATCTCCTCTAGTTTACTGCTGTTTCCAAAGGCATCAAACAAGCTGGAGCTTTCGTCTTCTTCGCCTTCTGCGCTGGGAATCAATAGATCCACCAATTGCATGATGGTCTTATACTGAAAGTCGTTGAGGGAGAGATTGATGGCAGGAACCTCTCCGCTGACTCTGAATCTCGCGAGGTTACTGGCACTGGGAAGAATGGAGATCCCCATCAAGAGCTTGAAGTCGAAGTTGTCCAAGATCAACGCCGAGTTTTTCAGCCTCCTTGTGTGGAGTTGCTCCATGGTGTCTTTGATGGTCGGCCCCACCAAGAATTGAGCATCCAGGAGACGGAGATTGAACTTGTCATACATCAACGTGTTGAGCTCGCCCCAGTCCTCTTCGGTATAGTTTTCCTTTGTACTGAACTTCTCGATCGTGCGTTTGTCGACCAAGTCGCTGGTGACGCTCAAGTGGCCCGCGTCGATAATGGCTACCGGCGACTTCCAGCTTTTTGGGTCGAGTGGCACAATCAACAACGGAGCCTGGAGGTCGAGCTTGACGTTGATGGTCTTGTGCTCTTCCAACGCGTACTGGAGTCCGATTCTGGTTTGCGACGTCAAGCCCTCCATCGTGGCCTCTGCCGCGTTCATGATAGCGCCCACTGTATCGAGATGAATCTTTGGCGGCTTGAAAAAGTCGATGATTTCCTCCACGAACGCATAGTTGTAGAAGATCGTCATGGACTTCAATTTGGCCAAGAGCGACGAGTCCGCCGAGCCGTCCAACGGATTGTTCTCGAAAGAAAACTGGAAGAACGGCTCGCGGGCGGGCTCAGATGCCTTGCCTTTTGGGGAATCACTGTGCATTTGCGAATGGTCGTGCTTGACGCTGACGATGTGCTTGTAGAGCGGCTTCGTGGTGCCATCCTCGATCTTGAACTCCTGGAGCTGGAAGTTGGCCAAGAACGAGGCTGGCCGCTGGAAAAACTGCGTCTGGCAGCCCTCGATGATCACTTCGGCAAGCGCAGGCGACTGGCTGTCGCGCTTAAGCGAGATCCCGCCCTTCTTCAAGTTCACAAACACTTCCATGGTGACCCTGTCGCGGGGCACATCGAGGCCCGCAGGGGTTTGGTTCTCGTTATAATCGATCGTCTCATAAAGAGCCTTTCTTTGTTCCTCGGTGAGCGCCAAGTTGAGGCCGCCTTCTTCCGCGGGAGCCTGTGTGGACGCCTCTCCTTTCTGGCCTCCGCCCCACCAGGAAGAAAACCAGCCGCCTGACGACTCGTTTTGGCCGGGCTGAGAGGGCGGCGCCACCAAGTTCTGTTTCCTGATTTCGTTCCGCGTGAGCGAGCGGTAGAACTTGATGTCCTCGTAGGAAAGCGCGTCCTCGAGCGCCTGGAACTGTTTTTCTTCGTCTGCTGAAAGAGCCTTCTTCAACACCTTGTTCTTCCACAAGCCAATGTAGGCCTTTCGCTGGTCCCTGCGCGTGCGGAAGTGGTCCCACGTCCACTTATGGTTTTTCTCGTGGATCTCGTTCAACACCGACGTGGCCGCGTACCGAAACCACTCGCGGGGAGCCTCCTCGGGTGCCTTTTTGGGCCGCAACTTGCGGAACTTCCATGTTTTCTGGTACCAGTGGAACTTCAGCGCGGTCCACAAGATGTCGCGGTACTGGTGGCTGTCGAAATCAACGCCAAACTGCTCGAAAAAGAGCTCCGCCCTCACGTGCGGGTGTGAATCGGTGGCGCCCGCTTTATGCACCACCAAATGGCCCTTGCCGGAAACGGGGTTCAAAAGATACTGGAACGCGGTTTCGGGCCGCGTGAAGCACTGCTTGAGCAGCTGCAATAATGCCGCAGGGTCGTCCGTGTAGATAGATGCCGAGTCCGTGTTCATATAACAGGCGAAATCACGCAAAACAAGCAACTTCCTCGTGAAGCTCTGGGTCATGGCAATGAAGCTGGGGAGCCAGTTTTCGTCGGTGGACGCCGCCGAGAGCTCCAGGAGCGTGAATCCCAACGAATAGGGGTTTTCCGTGAGCACGCTCGCGTCCTCGTACCGCACGTGGATGTTTTTGATCGTCACCTGCAAATTGTCGACGATTTTCGTCACGAGGCTCTCGGTGAAGCTCTCGTTACCCGCTGGAGAATTGGGAGCATTGCGCTCGTTCGAAGAAAGCGCGCTCTGCACCGCCTCCAAGTCCCTCAACTTCTCCTGCTTGATTTGCTGGGTGCGTTTGTGGTCGTCCGCGGCGTCGAAATCGCCCAAAATTATGGGCGATGCCAAGAGGTACACGTCCTCGATGATCACCTTGACGGGTTTGCCCTTCAAGTTCGACCAGGGGATCTGCAAAGTGAGCTCGCCCAAATGGCCAAACTTGACATCTAAGGGAAGCTTGAACTTGTCGAGCGACTCCTTTTTCAACGTCAAATTCTTCAAGCGCACGTCGCCGCTCCAGATCCCGATGTTCAACGACTTCGAGTCGAAGTTCTCGATGTACGCGCCGAGAAACCGGTTAATGAGTGTAGATACTATGGACTCAAACATGGTGCTGCCAAGAGACGGGAAATCTGCGGATTATGCGCTGTTTAGCAAAACTCTATAACCACGCCCGAGCTGTGTCTAAGGTTATTCCAATTGGCTCGCTTTTGGGGAAGTCCGAAAGATGGGCTGTGCAGATAATGTGGTGTATAAGCTGAAAGTAGCCTTGGGTCAGAAAGTAGCCTTGGGTCAGAAAGAAGCAGGGGCTCTATTAACTGAGCGCGGCCCCAGAAATCGGGCCCTAGCTCAGTGCTCACTGCCAGTTGCTTGCTACTAAACTTTAAAGGCGCCGCACTACGGCTGGCTCTCTCTGTGAGAGATCCTTTTTATAACAAATCTATCTAGTCGTGGCTGAAAGATCGGGAGAGTAATTATTAGACTGCTCACGAGAAATTCATTATTCTTTGATATGAGACCTATTCAGTTTACATGTGGGGAAAATATGTGTGGTCAGAAGAGGAGGATTGATTCTGGCCAGCTGAATGTGAGGGTGCATATTTTGAGAGACCGCGGGACCCTCGCTCGTAGTAATTAGGGCCATACCTATACTCTAATAAGAGAATGGCAGCGAAGGTACTTGGCCAGTCGACTGCTCAGTATTATTAATGATGCTAGATCTACTTTCTATTTGAGGACAATTTTACTTCTTGGTATAGGGGTTTCGACAAGTACAGTTGTCTCGCATGCTTTCTTGATTGAGAATGGGAAGGCATCTTAGGAAATACCATGCGATGGACCTAGCAAGGTGGTTTTTGATAGGGAATAGGGCTATCGCTGAAATATGTCTTTTTGTTTCCGAAACATCTAAACTCGAAGCTCTTCAGATTTAGCTTGGTAAAAGCTCTATAGTTTGTTCAATAAGCATGGATCGGGTTTTCGACCAGCACAGCTCCTATCCTTTACCTTGGCTGCAAAACACCGAAGTAACAAGTTGAGTTTAACATGCTTCAACTAGGAGAGCTGAAACTGATATGGGCCAAGGACATTATCGCTTTTTTTCTCTGATGCTTTTGTGGCCTGCCCAGAAGCCCCTTAGTTTGATGAAACTTATGTAAATTGCATATCAGCGACGTTGCAGCAGTTAAACAAGTCGCGTGGAGTTTGAGTCAGTTCCAAACTCTAACAAAGAAGTGGATGCGCTGAAAAGCTCAATTTTTTTGCCTCTTGAATCTCTTTTGCATGATGAAACCTTAATTTTTCCATTCAAAAGAAAAAATAAGTCGATTTTCACACCAGAACATTCTTCGTTATCAAAAGCTTGTCTGTAAAGCTGTTACTACGAAAGTAGGAAGAACACATGTGATCTTCTAAGAAAACCATGTTATGGTCAAGAGAGGCATTTACGGGATCGAAATTTCACATTCAAGCGGAGCTATAGTAAGGACGGCTTCGATATTTTAACTCAAATTCGATAAGGTAGAATTGGCCAGTATCGTTTTCAGACCGCTTGAGGTGCTTGCATGTTGTAAGCTAGGTGGTAATTAGATATACGATCAATTTGTGCACAAACATTCGAAGGATAAGATTGAGTCCAATAGCTTCAACTGCATGATAACACAAGAAAACCGGAACAAACAGACGAGGCCCTGGTCGCTGTATAACACTTATAATAGGTACACGGTCACGTGACTGCTAGTATCAGCAGCTGACGCAGGGCCAGAAACATCCATCAATAGGGACCACCGTTACTTGAGACAGCGCTGATAATTTGATGGTTGAGTGCCTCAGGGCCTTGAAGAAAAACCTTACCTACCATGAGTTCTTTCAGTGAGTCATCGCCTTTTTAGCCCCACACCTAATATTGTCTCCGCAATCATCTCTTTTGAACGAAAGGCGCGTGCAGTCGCGCGGCTGGTGGCAAACGGCCCATGATAGACGAGCAAGCAAGAATACATCCAAGTAAACTATATCAGATTCACAAAAAATTAAGAATAACACTGAAAGGTAGACTTAGAGGCATTCACAAACCGAGCTGGGCTGTATTTCGAATAATCTAAGCAAGCACCCAAAATTTTCTGCCCTCTGTAGAATTCAACGAAACGACCTGTCTGCACGCTTTCCTGCACCGGGAAACCCTCTTGCCTCTATTGTCTACTGGGTATGAGTAACAATTGGTCGCCCCACAAATGCTTTTGCGCCAGAGGAGCGCGACCGCCCATGCAGGGCCCCGCGCACGTGACTTTATCTTATCGCGCGCAAGTCACGGCAATCGTTGCCCAAGCTCGCACGCGCAAACCGGTCAAACTGGGTCCGATCCCCGGGCTACTATTCCGATTTGCGCTCACCATCAGACACGATAAGCAGCACCCGCCAGGTGAGTCAGTATCCTTCTTTTCGCAAAAGATATCTGGAACCCGGTAAACCCAAAGACACCGGCTGAAGTCAAAGAAACCAGCTGAAGTCAAAGAACCCCAGTAGAGGCCAGGGTTTTTCTTCAGAGCGCCGCTTTTTTTTCCTGGCTTGGCACCCGTCTCTTCCTGCCCGCGAATCACAGGGTTATCATACTATATTGTCTCGGACCCACTAATATTGTCTCGGCATCACTGAGTCATCTCCCACTTGGCCCCGCTCGGCTGCTACTATATTTTTCTGCCTCCCGCCAATCCCTACACCCGTCTCTTTCTCCCCCTTTCTCCTATCCTCATCTTTTTTCCCGCTTTCTCCCTATTTTCTTAAACTTTAGACCAGCTACGCGCCCATTGTCTCGCCGCAGCGGCGCTCCTTGAATCTGGCCCCCTCTCCCAGTGGAATTGCACCTGCCTGCGCGCTCGCACCCACATTTCACAGCGAGCACTCGGCTCCACGCAAAGCAAAAGACACACGATAAGGAACAAAAAAGGACCAGCCAGGGGAAAAAAGACCTCTTTCGCCAGAACCACTATTTCACACGGCAATTTCTTCCACACTGGTCTTGTGAGCCGTTTTCCCAGCCAGCACGCCACCCCGCCGGCCATTTTTACAAAAATACTGCTGATTGCACCAGAAAAAAATATCCAGTGATCGCCAGCCCGAGTCCTCCGCCTCGCACTCCAGACTCACCCCATACATTACGTGACGCCACACTACTACTGAGGAAGCAGAGATCTTAGTGCGCCACAACAAGACGCAAAGAGGATTTTTAGATAGCACCAGCGGCTCGAAACGTCAGGGCCCGTCGATCCTCCTCGTTTGTGATCAAAAAAAATACCCAGTCAAAGTCTCGTTTTTGATTTGTGCGCCGCTGCTGTTTGCATCATTGACGCACCCGAGGTATCACCAGTCCTTCGCCTTCGCGAGGCTCTTGGATCGTACATCTAGTGCAGATTCACACGAGGCCGATCCACATAGAAATATCGCCAACCCGCCCAAATCAGGATTGCGAAGGCTTCTCCAAATTTAAAATGGCTCTGCAACTACCCGTGATCGGTGTGTACGAAGTGGGCCCCGAGATCGGAAAAGGCTCCTTTGCCACCGTGTACAAGTGCCACAACACCACCACAAACCAGGCGGTGGCGATGAAAAGCGTGGTGCGGCTGACGCTCAAGCTGAAGAAGCTCGTGGAGAACTTGGAGATCGAGATCTCCATCTTGAAGTCGATGAAACACCCGCACATCGTGGGCTTGCTAGACTACTCGCAGACCACCACCCACTTCCACTTGGTCATGGACTACTGCTCCATGGGCGACTTGTCCTACTTTATCCGCAGAAGAGAGCAGCTCATCAAAACTCACCCGGTCATCTCGTCACTTATGCAGAGATACCCACCTCCCGAAGGCTCGCACGGGCTCAACACAACGTTGGTCGTGCACTTCCTCAAGCAGCTCAGCTCGGCGCTCGAGTTTTTGCGCAGCAAGAGCTTGGTCCACAGAGACATCAAGCCGCAGAACCTCCTTCTCTGTCCGCCAGCGCACTCGCAGCAGATATTCGAGGAGGGCAACTTCGTGGGTCTATGGGAGTTGCCCATCTTGAAGATCGCCGACTTCGGCTTTGCCCGGTTCCTCCCGCTGACGTCAATGGCAGAAACCTTGTGTGGCTCCCCGCTATACATGGCGCCGGAGATTCTCCGGTACGAGAAATACAACGCAAAGGCCGACTTGTGGTCTGTGGGTGCTGTCTTTTACGAGATGACGGTCGGGAAGCCGCCTTTCCGGGCGGAAAACCACATCGAGCTTTTGAAGAACATCGAGAAGTCGCACGACCGCATCAAGTTCCCCTCCTCTGCCCAAGTGCCTGAATCCTTAAAGACGTTGATCAGGTCTCTATTGAAGTATAACCCGACGGAGCGCGTGTCCTTCAACGAGTTCTTCAACGATCCTTTGATAGTGAACGAGCTCGAGAGCAACAACAAGCCCTTGGAGACTTCCGATATGGACGAGAATCTCTTCATCAGCGAGTACATCTCCCCCATCAAGGATTCGGACCGCGCAAAGTTCATCCAGCCCATCCAGAGCGACAAAATCGAGGACGAGGGGCTGCAATCGCCAAAGTCGACGCAGACTCGAGATATGGTGAGGTCCCAAGTCCCCATCCCAAACCACTCCGTCGCTTCGAGGGACGAGCAAATCATGCTGATCATCACCAGAAACAGTCCCGATCCGTCCTCGTCGACGCGCTTCACACAGCCACGGTACATGGAGAAAAGGCAGGCGTTCAATAGTAACAGAGAAGACATCATCTTGGAGAAGGACTACGTTGTTGTTGAGAAAAGGGCCGTGGAAGTCAACGCGATCGCGGACGAGTTGGCAAAAGTCGGGACCGGCGACTTTGGCCGCCGCCGTTCAAATGCCAGTTCTGAAAGAGAGGCTCTCATTGTCCGCAGAAACTCGCAGCGGTCCAATTCTTCGGGAAGCCAGCATGGCTTTTATGGCGACCGCAGAATCTCGGTGTCGATATCACCGTCCAATGCATTGGGAAAGGCCATCTCATTGGCTTCGCATCGCCTTTTTGGCAACGCGCCAGTCACATCCACCATCCCTGAGGACGATCAAACTGCAGAGGTGAGGCTCGAAAAGCAGGAGGGTTGCAACTTGGAATTCGAAAACAAGCTTCTTCTCAACAAGTTGAACTTGCCCACTTCGAATACGATTGCTGCGGCCCTTGCCAATACACTCGAGCTGCCCCAGAGCGAGGACGAGAAGATTCTCATGAGATTGGAGTCTCTTGCCACCAAAGCACATGCCATCAATTTGTTCGCCGACGTGAAGTTCAGTCAGTTGATACCTTCGCCGCCTTCGGACAATACAGACGAGGATTTCCTTCAGCATGATGATTATTTGCCTCCCACGATCGTCAAAACAATCTGTGAGGAGGGCGTTGTGTTGTATGTTAAGACACTCTCACTACTTGCCAAGGGTATGGTGCTCGCGGGCGAGTGGTGGGGAATCTATTACGAGAAGGATGATAAAGCAAATGCTGAGAACCTCGTCAAGTCGTTGAACTATCAGTGCTCTGTAAAGATCAACGAGTTGGTGCAATGGATCCGCGAGAAGTTCAACGAGTGCTTGGAGAAAGCAGAGTACATCAAGTTGAGATTGGAGGAGGCTCTTGAGAGCATCGCAAAATCAACTACATCATTCAACGAAAGCCGCAATATCTACATTGCTGGCTCCGGAAGCAATGCGCCGATCGTTGCCAGCAAAGTCAGCTCGGAGAAGCTCATCTTCGATCGAGCATTGGAGATCTCGAGGAATGCGGCGGTCAACGAGCTAGTCAAAGAAGACTTAAAGGGTTGTGAGCTCGCTTATAGCACGGCTGTTTGGATGCTTGAAGCTTTGGTCGATGAAGAGGACACAGACGACGAGAAGCTTGATGTTGAGGACAAAGCCACTATTGAGAGATTCATTGTCAGCATCGGCAATAGATTATCTGTTCTCAAGAGAAAGTTGGATATGATCTGAAGCAAAGGGCTCATTTTCGATTGTTTTGAGATTACTTGTTCCCTCACACCCTTGATTTATTTAACTATTTTTTTCTACATTTTTTTATTGTTTGCCGAGAGTGCAAATTTGGGTTTATAGTATGGGGATTTTTAAATACTAGGATTATTATTATCATTTGTTACACATCACATTACTTCTTGGACGAGAATTATACATATCTTGTTATTATAGCAGTGTGGCCACTTAGCAACGGACGATGGTCTACTCGAGATCCGAAGGCTCATGCTGGAGCAATCCCAAAGTGATGGAGTTCGAACGGGCGTAGTTTGGCCTCAAATGCATACCGATTGAGCTCCTTGTGTTGATCTTTGATTGGCTCTCCTTGTCCGCATCAAGATGCTTGGAGAAAGGTAAGGGTGCTCGGGTATGCTCCTTCTTATAGTGATTTTTGAAATAACCCCGATCGATCGTGAGGTCTCTGCCCTCCGAGGCCTTTCTGCTCAAATGCTCATCCAAAGCTACTCGCATAGTTTTATCCAGTTGTGTACTCTCTGGAGTTCCCACTATCTCTGTCCTCAAAGGCGAGCTTTGAGCCGGGTTGTTGAGTGCTATTTTTGACTTCAAGAAGTCATTGATGGTTGGTGGTTGATCCCTGAAGGGAGACTTTTTGCTTGCCGCCTCCAGCTTGAACCCAGTATCGGGGACTGGAGAAACTGGTGGCCCACCTCCCATCAAGCTTTCTGGGACATCTTCAAGCTCGTTGAGCAGCCCTTGAAACGAGTAAGGTGTGTAGTAATTTTGCTTGGGCAGATGCGCCAAATCAGTGAGATTTGAATCATGAGAAAATGCTCGATTGCTGAGCGATAAGAATGGTGGTCTCAGTCTAGGAGCCACTTTAGACGAGAACTTTAGAGTTAGGTTTCCCTCCTCTTCATTTTCACTGCTACTGCTCAGCGAGCACGATGATTCGGAGCTGTATGAATCAGATCCTGAAGATTCATGTAGACTCACAAAGGCTTTCTTTGCTGCGCGGGGCTCTAGTTCTTCTTGGTCTGCGGAACTGGTCAGCTTCAAAGGCTTACTTTCCTTTGCCATCAGATACCCCAAATTGAAATTCTTGAACTTTTCGTTTAACCCAGGGGCTGGTTCTGCTTCTTTCATGAGAGCCGAATCGGATTGTGCGACATTCTCGCCCAAGAGCCTCAAGGCCTGTTTCTTCTTCTTGAATTCTTGATACTTGGTAGTGAGATAATCATCATTGAAGCTGTCCAAGGAAGCGAAACTCTCAGTCAAAGGTAAAGATATGACGGAGGAAGGTCTTCTGTTGGAGTCGATGCTTATTGGGCCGACCTTGATCTTGCTCAGGCTCTCTATATGGGAGCAGATCTCAATGGGAGCGGCATAGTGCGTCTGCGCAGGGCTGGTTTCCGAGGATTTGGGGTGCTTCCCCGCGCCTGCGTCACTGGAATGGCGGCTCAAGGACGCGAATATGCTTGATTTTCTCCGCCTCTTGTCTGACTTTTGGATGTCCTTGAAGGCTTCGATGGCCGATTGGTTTTTCATGTAAAGATCGCCGCCGACGTTTCTCTTTGTTTCTATCTGCGGTGCTTCTTGGGAACCCTGGCTATCTCTTCTTAGGCTCGACCCGAAGTCCATGACATCATGGAGCAAAGGGTTGCTGACGACCGCCGATCCTCTCCTCGAAGGCTGTATGAGTGGACTTGCTGGATTCACGTGAGGGGATTGGGTCAAATAGGCCCCTTGTCCGAATTTGGGGGACCACTGAGTGGGCTGTGGCGCAACTGGGGTGGAAGGCGGCGAGTTCTGGTCTCTTGAACAAGCAGAAGCAGCTATCCCGTGGGCTTTCGTGGCGTCTGTCTCGGGCGTGGTGGAATCTGCGTGAGCCATCTTCGGGAGAGGGTCTGAAAGCAGTGTTTTGTCATCGCTGGGCACAGCGTTGGGGGCTGCTAGGCTCAGGCCGCTTTCGTTATTGAGCGCCTTCAAGATGCTGCCGCCGATCCTCTTGGCGACCCCCACCGCGGGGCTTTCATTCTGCGACCGGTCCCTGCTATCGTAAGCCGCCAAGTTTGCGCCCAAGGCCGCGTACTGTGAGTTTAGAAAGTAGAACTCGTTCAAGCGCACGGGATCGTGCTCCAAGTCCATGAGCACGAAGGCGTGCAGCTTGATCTCTTCGATGTCGATGCGGCGCCTGCTGTTTTTGTCGAGCATCTTGCGGAGGAGGTCCTTCGCCAAGACAAACTCGTGCTCGGAGACCTCCTGGGGCGAGAAAAACGACGAGCGCGAGTCCGGGAACTGGAGCGTTTCGTGGACAATGACGTCGAAGAGCGCAAACTCGGAGTCGGCGTTGAACGGCACGCGGCCAAAGAGAAGGCAGTAGAGCGTGACGCCCATGGCCCAGATGTCGATCTTGTGGTCGACTGTGGGGAGGCTGAGGGAGTCTCTCGGAGACGAAGCGCCGGACGAAGCGTCACAAGCCAAATCGCTAGCTCCCAAAGGCGGAGACAGCCCGCTGGCGCTGCTCGTGTCTGCAATCGACGTCTGGCAGAGCTCCGGGGCAAAGAACGCCGGGGTGCCGACGGTTTTCGCCAACTCCATCTCGCTGAAGTAGATGCCGTCGTCCGTGGAGCCCAACGAGGACGCAAACGACACGCCAAAGTCGGAGATCTTCACGGTGTAGTCGGCGCTCACGAGCAAGTTGGCCGGCTTGATGTCGCGGTGCACGATGCCCTGCATGTGCAAGTACTCGAGGCCAAGCAAGACGTCGCGGAAGATGCGCCGCAGCTGCCGGAACGTGAGGTTGGGCGAGAACTCGCGCGATAGGAGGTCGTTGTCCTCGACCGCGACGGCCGGGTATGGGTGGGCCAGGTTTGGGTGGGCCAGATTTGTTATGTTTGTTGGGTGGGCCGCCTGATTTCCCAGATTGGTTCGCCTTGCCAGACTAGATAAATGCGATCCCATGCTGGGCCGCCTTTGCCCTGACCAGCAGGGGAGTTTGTCCAGGGGCGTGCTGCTCGGCGCACACGGCGTGGTGATGGGCGACTGCCGCTTCCACTTGATCTCGCCGCGGTC